>JWJB01010123.1:0-30896 GCA_000812895.1 Rutstroemia sydowiana | reverse complement strand
ATGTAGGGTTTTTGGATGGATTGGGGTTGTTTATCCGGTTTGAATTGTGGATGCGTATGGGTTGTAGTCGTAGTATATTATTCATGATTACTGATTAATTGATTGTTTGATCGATAAGGTATGGGAATTAATTGAAAGATATATTATTATTTTATATTCAATTTTTAATATCTATTTGAATATAGAATAATGAATAGATAAAATATTCAATAAGGAAAAATAAATACAAGGTAACCTACCCAGCAAACCAGGTGAATCAAATCCCCAATATTTATTTTCTCTGTTTTGATATTCAGGGGTAGGTCGCGTGGCATATTCAGTACGGCGAAGTTGAATCTTCAAACTTTGAAATTAGAGACATTGAATTAGATTGGTTAGGTTAATTTCTCCTCATTCTCATCCTCCTCCTCTTCATTCTTTCATTCTTCTTCCGGGGATTTGGAATCGCTATATTTACATGTAAGATGGATTTTCTAGATATGGTAGATAGATAGATGATGATGACAGTATTGCGACATATATTATTCTATATCTATTCTAATACATTACCCGTACACTGAAAATAAAGAAAAGGAAAGGTTAGGACCGTACCGGCTACCCTTCCGCAAGATTTAGATAAGTCTTACCGCACAAGACTAATTTACTTCGGTATTGAATTTCCGTTTATGGTATAAACCGGAACGGAGTAGCTCTATAATGATACCTAGTATTAGTACTATGAAGCTGAAGATAGTAAGTACCTACAGTACTAAACTCGGCAACGTTGACATATAAAATTAAAGTTAACGTTAACATCAACGTTGATTCTTTCTATGTCTCAAGGAAAGATAGCAAAGGAAAGCTGACCGGCTCGGATACGGAATACATGGGGTATGACTTGCTGACTGAATGATTGATTGATTCACAGAAGCTGATACTAAGTAATGTTGAAGCTGATGCTGACAGTGGCGGGATGGATAGAGGCGAAGAAAGTAATGAAATGCATGTCATTTGGTTTGATAGATAGGTGGCGTTGATCATGCTTCTTATTCTTTGTTCTATTTCTTCTTCTTACGAGAAGATAGGATGGGATGTAATCCGATGATTAGGGCTAGTAGTAGACAGGTTGTAATCTCGGGTGTCTTTGTGTATTTGCCGTTTAGATCTTACGTCTGTTTTTGATTTGTAGGGAGATAGGGGAGGGGGCTTTCGTTTATTTTCGGAATGGAGAGATGAGGGTGATGAGTGAATGGGGAAAGTGATGAATGGGGAAAGGAGAGAAAGGGTCGTGAGATGATATGGATGAGATGGATGAGATAAGATGAGATGAGATGAGATCTTAGGTTTCCCTTTTACTTTTTAGGATGTGAGATGCGATACATAACTACTTATTGTGTATCGTATATCTGAGTATCAATACGGAGATATTAATATTATATATATAATTATGTACGTAAATAGATAAGTATCTAAGTATATGAGTTCGTGGGGGTACCTCATATCATCGTCATTCATCATCTGCAGAGGAATGACTGATTAAAATGTTCGGAAGATTAAAATTCGTACTGCATTGCATGGATTTACAGTACATCGTATCGTATCGTATTAGATGTTGTGTATTCATCGTATTATCTTCAATCGGAGTACAGCACTGCACAGCAGATCAAGATGAACTCTTCTGGATAGTACCAGTGGTGAGGTTTACTAATAAGGTTATGTCTGGAGACTGGAAACTGGAGGTGGAGGTGCAAGTGAAGTGGAGTAAGAAATGAGCCACCGCCACTATTTTACTCTGCAGTAGAATAATCTCGCTGCCTCGTTCGTATTCCAGATAAAAAGAAAAGAAAATAAATAAACAAAAAGAATAATATTAAAATAAAACAAAACAAAATAAACAAAGTACCCGTAAGCAAGGTAAGATGATATCCCGAATAATACAGAGTACAATATAGAATAATAGCTATTTGAAGAAACGAAAAAGGTGCGAATGACCATTTCATACATGAATTACACTACACAATACAACGTTCTACAAATAAATCCCCGGATGGGATCTAAAAAAGAGCCTTACGGGGAAGGGGGAAGCGTGGGGTCCTAGGATTAGGGCGCGTGGGTTTTGTGTGTGTTTAGTGTTTGGTGTGTAATGAGGTGTGGTAGAGTTGGATTTTGGTACGTATTGTATTGTAAGTTTTCTTTGTAAGGTAAGAAGGGGAAGGAAGGAATGAAGGAAGGAGGAAGGTTACAATCGGTCAATGGACTAGATAGGCAGGAAGGCTGATGAGGTATATTTTTGGATAAAGGAGATGGTGATGAAGATGGAGATGAGTTTGTGCTGAAGGAAGAGGGGTACATAGGTACCAAACATCTATACAAGATCAAACGCCAAGCCAAGGCAAGGTAAGGTTGATAGCAAGTGAGTGTGCAAGTAGAAGCGAAGCAAGTTCTTCAGAAGGAAGCCATGGTGGGGTAAATCCAAATCGTCATCGAACCCCCAAATAAAGTAACCTTACAATTCCAACTCCAAACCAACTTCCTTTTGAAAAACTAATCTTCAATTCCATTCACATCAAATTACCAACAATTGGTTAACAAACCAACAATACAATTTAGGTATCATTTCACCTCTTTACATCGTAACCTACCATACTCACATATCTACCCAGCCATAGGCATTCTTATCCCATCCCATCCCATCCTTAGTTCTAAGTTCAATCCCATCTTCTTCACGCGCACAAATCATGTTCTATATACAGTACTTGTACCCCAGAAAGTAAAAGAAATAGAAAGGAAATACTATGTATATAAAAATAACCCTCATCTCACCTCACCACACTCACCAAAAACAAGTTAAACAGCACAACACAACCCCTAAAAAGAACAAACGAGACACCTAAGTTTGTTTCATAATTTCAACCCAACATTATCACATCACATTTCTACCATAAATATTTATGAAATACCTGTATTTATCAAGAATTATCACTAAAATGTGATACTCATACCGATATACGGTGTAGTACTATAAAACTACTTGTAGAAGTTATGTGAAGTAAAAGTTATGCTAGGTAGATTTTATGCTAGGGGATAAGATAGTAATCATAGAAACAGACACCAGACACCCATACACCATGGAGATATTATTTTTTATGTTTTATGTGTTGTGCATGCATAACGGCGGTGAAGATATTAGATGTGAATTTTTTGATTGGTGGAGGCATTGATGGATGTGATGAATAAGTTCAAAAGTCTACGCGCGCTTATGATGGATTGGCGCTTGCTTGTCGGGTTTGGTGTGTGTGTTAGGTTGTTTTTTGCTTTCTTGGAGAATTATATTATTATTATTTTCTTTTTATTATTTTTATATTAAATTGTGGGAATATTATTTATTCAATTATTTATTCCATTTTTTATTTATGAAGTAAAGAATAATACCCATTATCTCTTCTTGCCCCTGTTGATCTGATTTCGAGTTCATGCACCTTGGTGATGTCCGAGTTTGTCTTTTCTAAAGCAACCTTATCAAACATAAAACAAGATGTGATGACGCCGGTGAGTGGGGGCGGGGCGGTGAGTTAAGTGAAGAAAAAGCTTCTTTTCTATCCCTTTTCTTTCTTTTCTCCTTCTATGCATACGGTACATGTATGATTTGGATTTACTACTGTACTTGCATGTACGAAGCCTGGCCAAATAGATCGTGTGCCAGCATTCTGTTGGTCGGTAGCTGAAATGCATCGACAGCTACAGAGGTACATGTATTGGGCTGTGCTGCCAACGATTTCAAAGGTTATGATGTAGAAAATTAACTACCGGCAGAATATTGGAGAGGTTCTAGGCGCTGGGTTTTACTCGCTCTCGTTGGTAAATGTAAATCCTGATCCATTCGCACGGCAGTGAAAGGGAAGAGCCGCAGGTAGACCGTTCTATAGCCCAGTACCGTCTTATAGACCCAATAGTTGTCCTATCTATTCCAATCCCATCAATGGTCAACTGCCATCCTTCTACAGTAAAACCTCGATATAAGGATCCCCGATATAAGGATATCCTCGTTATAAGGATAAATCCTTGGGTCCCGTTCATTTTTGTTAGTAAAATAAGGATAAATCCTTTATAAGGATTATCCTTAACATATTGGGTCCGCTCCCATATAAATAATTGTGGATTATCCTTATTTAGCGTGCTTTTGGCCTGAAATATAAGAATATTAGCCTTAATTCTTAAAATTATAAGGATTATTGCCTTATATTTGAGGGTTTTACCTTAATCCTTAGAATTTTGATGCCTTATTTGGCTTAGGCATACCCCGATATAAGGATACCTCGATTTATCCTTAAAAAAAAGCGCTAAAAAAAGTATCCTTATATCGAGGTTTTACTGTACTTCCCGACCTCCTCCCGAAACCCAGAGGGTTATTCTTCACGTAAAAATCAGGGGGGAAAGAGTTGAAAACATGAGTTTAGATAGTTCACGGCAGATTGGTATTGAGTCTTGACATCAACGTATTAGATTCTGATTCTGATATTCTACAGTACGTAAATACAGAGTATGATTAATCAAAGGATGAATGGTAATTATATTGTCTTATAAAAAGACGATAATTAATAGGGCCGCGGATACTGGAAGGATGGGGATATGGTGGAGTAGTGGAGAGAGGAAAAACAGGCATACTGGCACAAGACGCGCAGAAAAAAATATTCTAACCACGTCGTCTCTGTTTTCGGGTATTAGAATGCTGGAAGGTTATATCGGTGATTGAATTTGTTGAAAGAAATTATAATGATATGTAAGGTTAACTATTTCGATAAACAAGGGGATAAGGTTGGAACTTGGTAGGGCTGGATTGTAAGTGTGCAGGTAGGTGCAGAAATCCTTATTCTTATTCAGGTTCTGCCGTTTTGGGATTTGAACGAGTATGGTAGGCGAGCGATGGGGATGGGGTTGTGTGAAGCGGATAAAAATATAAAAAATATTTATTCATTTATTTATTCATTCAATTTATTAATTGGAGAAAATAAATAATTATATTCCAATAAATGTTATGAAGGAAAATAAATGCAGAGATGAGAAGCTTATTCAGTTGTTACATTAGGCTGCTACCGAATGCCATGCTATGCTATGCTACAGTATGCCATGCCATGCCAATACCATACTGCAGTTCGATGATGATGGTGGAGATGAGGAGATGCTGATGCTATTTGGGGCTCGGAATGATAATAAAAAATATACATTATACAGTACAGGATGCATACATATTACATTACAATACGTACAGTACTGATAAGTATATTTGTAGAATACCTTCATGAGATAAAATCATGGATGGTGGTGGCGGTAAAGTAAAGACCATCTGACATTTCCTCATGAGAAAGACTCGCTGCCACTCACTGCCACCGAGTACAGCTTCCAGAACAAGCAGACCGCACATGAAGATCATATTCGTACCATGAACCATTCAGAGCTCATCTATTCCTTCTTGTAACACAGGATAAATCATCACATCCTTCTTCCAGGTAAAGTAAGTTGTAACACAAGGCTGACAATAATACTGTACTGTATTGCAATTCTTCATCTTTGGCTGACTACTGCACTGCATTTAATTGACCGCTTCAATATCAACCATTCGGAGGCTATCCTTTCACTATACTTCGTAATGATACGGTATTTATCGTATGTACAGTAGATCTCTCAGCTTCTTTAAACCCATTCCCACCAAATGATTCGAAAAACTGGCTGACTGATTGACTGACTGACTTAACCTTACTCCTCTCTTTAAACCCCAAAGAATATCACTCCCCGGAATGGTTTCAATACTTTCAGATGATCAATTAATTTTTCCTCTGTGTCCATTTTCATAATCTTATCGACGATCACATCAATCGTTTCATCAGAGCCTATGATACCAAATAAATCTCCATCCGTAACCTAAGTTACCGTAAATCTTGTGTACTGTACTGATACATACCCCATTCCAATATTCTCCAATCTTCAACGCCAATCTCATCCATCTTACGAAATACATCCACTGTATTGCAATCCATTACCAGTATCCATAAGTACCCAAACCCAAAGACCCAAAAAACCATCCTGCTGATCTCTGATCTCCTGCAAAATAGAATCTACAAAAAGATCTAGATTTGCTTTTCGAATGGTTCGCTGGCAATACAATTCAGAATCCAGCCATCCAGAGACCTTATTGAATGAATGAAATATCATATCTATCCACAGCATTTGTTGGTACGACAACCCACTCACCCACCTTTATAAATTACCCCTCCATGCAAGGCAAGATCAGTAGACCCGAAAAATAAGAGGGACTCAAGGAGGCGAATTTTTTTCGGTGTTTTCTGCACACTACTAGCACCACTTCAGTAAGAAATACGTACCATGCTTTACAGCACAGCCCAAGTGGCTGAAATAAGGGTTCATTAAGTTCCTTACCCGAAGAGAATCCGTCATTGGGTTCGTGGAGGGGTTGGTGGGGTTGTTGCCCACAAAATCAAAAATATCCATATTTTCTTTTTGGATGAGGATGAGGCCCCCAGCATATTAGTTCTAACCTTGGATATTGAATTCAAATCAATCGAATGAAATCAAATACCGTGAAACCCCCATTTCCATTATTCCCATGGCATGGGAATACGGTATGCAGCAAGTGTTCAAAAGAGAATAGAGTCTAAAGGGCCTCCCCATCTGGACCCAATTCCTGGGGTTCTGAATATTTTCATAGGATAGGATAGCAAGCATACATAGCATACAGATATCAAATTTTTTCTCAACCGCATGTGACTTCTTCCTCGAATCCTTCAAACTACTGTATATATCGCATCGCCTATCGCCTACCAGTCCCGATACTGCACTGCACTATATAGATCCAGGTACAAAATTTTTCCTTCCCTTCACAGGGTGTTCACAGGGTATACACCAGGGTCTTTTCGCCTCATCAATTCCAATGATCCACTTATGGAGAATTGAAAAAAGTCATCTGGACTGACTTGCTTGTTTGCCTTGCCTTGCTTATGCTTACTTACATACATATACATACCAACAATTGTTGAGCGCCAGTGAAGTAAGATTGTGCCATATTCATGGAAGTCTAGAAGATGCGCAAAAAATTTCCTTGATGAACAACTCAGCACATAGGCATGCAAGTCACATGTCGGTCATTCATGTACCTCTGTACCAAAAGGGGTTCGTGTAGGTTCGTGTACAAGGAAGGGGATGACTTGTGATTTGTACCTAGTATCAAAATTATATTCTTTTGAGAGGTTGTTGGCGCGTCTTGCTTATATTTGCAATTGTTGGGTACGTACTGGTGGGATCTTTATTTTCTTCTAGTTCATGGGACTGGTTAAATAAATCGAGTTGGTTTATTACAATATATTATACTATATTATCGACACCCCGTAGATTGGCCGGAAAAGAAGACAGATAGACCTTGTAGGCGCTTGTACAGTAGCTCAACCTAGAATTTGGAGTGTAGGCAGAATCTAGGTATATAAACACATACAGATAGTGGGAAACTTCCAAGTGGGGCGTCCCGAAAAATCGGCCGAATTGTAGTTGTTTGCGTATATACTTTCTTTCGTTGGGACACATGATATGTGTCAAGGTATAAAGATTTTTTCTTCAAATCTTGGTAAATCTTCTTGCTAGTAGAACTAGTAAAATCAAAAGACCATATTGGGAGGGGGAGCTCCATATCGTGGCAAGATAGACGCGTATCTAAATCGTTGGTGTTGGATACTAGTAGTGTGTTCATCATCAAGGTTTTGTAATGGCCGAGATCAAGGAACCGATATCCACGGCTTCGGACACTTTGCGGGGAAATGGATAGATTATTTCATCCGCAGCACTGGGGCTATTACCGTTGGATAGATATAATGATGTCACTACTATATAACAATTTATCAAGATTACTCTGTCTTCGGGACTTTCTCGCTGGAGATGCCATTTTAAGAACCACGAGTTATTGATTCCAATTTCCAAGTATAGAAAGAGCTCTGGTCCCTGAAAAAAAATACAATTTCGCAAGTGTGAAGTTTAAATAATGAGAAGAAAAATAATAAAATTAAAATAATAAATAAATAAAAATTGAATTTGAATTTTATTCAACACGGGACGGGAAAAATATTCATGTGAATATTTTAATTGGTCGATTAAAAAATGGGAATATGGGGGATCTTCGTTTAGACAGACGTACCCCTCGTATGAATAAGTTCGGGGAATAAGGGGGAAGTGTGTTTGATGTTTATGCATATTGAATTTCTCCGAGTAGAGTACGTATATGAAAGGGAAAGTAAGGCTTGTAAATTGTGCTTCTTCTTCTTGTTCTTCTCTTGCTGACAGTTTAATTGGAGTCGTGTTCATGCTTGATTTGAAATAGAAATGCTTGCTTGTATTAAAGAAGAGCATGGCTAGCATGTGAGGCTAGGTGAAGAGGAAAAGAAGAAGAGAACCCGTTTGAAAAATAATTCTCCGGGCGAATCAAAATATTCAAAATGGAATATATTTCCGAATTTACGAAAGATGATTGATACTGCGTGGGATGGATCCTGGAAATGGAAGGAATCCCGAACGAAAAAGAAATGGAGGCTCATATTGACATGACTCGAGAGCTGTCAAAGCTAATAGAGTTTTCACATTCCTTGATGTTGCTGAATAAAGAGATAAAGTTTCGGTAGACGGTAATGCACTGAAGAATTTAAGCATTTGAGTTATCGTGATACGGAAGTTTAGTGCATCTTTTCTTTTTAAGTAGGTGAAAGCTAAAGCTCTGTCCTTCTGGAAGCTTTTTGGAAGAGTCGTGTTGGGGTTTGAGATGGGGAAATAAGGGATCACACATGTCAACGAGCATTAGTATTGGTATGTTCAGGCTTCAAGCGAGTCAGAATCATGAGGGGAAAAATAGGGGTTTTAACTTCCTACGCAATTGTACTAGTAAATATATAATGTTGTGCTGAAGTTTGATATCAGCCGGTGCGGGGAAAGATTGTCAGATGTTCGCGGCGCATGGGAATATTAAACTTTATCTGGATTTAAGCCTGGGGGATCGACAGGCAACTTACTCTACTTTGTTCTCAAACAAATCACATATCGAGATGGTGGAATGAATAGCTTGAATACTCAATATCAAACTGCTAAAATTTGGGCTTGATCCTAGAAGTCATGGGGAAGGAAATCCGAAAGCAAGCCACGTCTTTCAAGAGTCTTGTTTTGGAACGTTCATTTCATCTGTGATGCATGTATAGTAACGTGGGAACTGCATGAAGAGAAGGGGTGCATGCTGTTGTTGTTGTGAAGTCTCAAGACTCAAGACTCAAGACTTAAGCCTCAAGACCTAAGAAAATGAAAAGATAATCTTCACATGTCGCGAGCTCGAGGGGTGAAGCGAGAAGCGAGTGCTATTTTTTTCTTTTGCAAGCATTGCGTACGTACCCACGTTTCCATGGATGAAGCGGTGAAAGGGTATGACTTTTTATTTCGTGGGGAAAATACATTTTCACATGTCAAAGAAAAAATTAAAGATCAATCTAGATGTTAAAGCAAATAAGTGCGCACGCGTTTCCGAATAGCGCATGGGTGAGTAAGTACTGAACCGGTGAGAAGGGTTGTATAGAAAAGAGAAGCGGAAACATGAACGGATGAAGGGGTACCGGTCATGCCGTTTATTCAAATTGTTGCGGAGAGAGGAAAGCAGAGGAAAGGAGGGGTCTATTTTCACATGCAAATGTTGAGCAATATATTCTAACTACTCGCGAAAACATCGGATTGAAATTGCGTTTGTTTAAGTTATCGTGTATCATCATCTGATCAAATATCATGCGAAATTACTTGGCAAAATGAAAAGTCACGGGCTACCACGGTATTTTGCGGATGTATTCGCATTGAATTGGTGTACTGTATGCACTTTATTCTGAACAAAATCGGTGTTTGAATCCATCTCGGCCTTTGTATCTTGTTGCATTTAAACGGTATTCCGTTCCGGCGTCTTGTAATAGAATGTCCAAGTGGGAATCCTGGTAGTCGGAAGGAATCCTGATGGGTTGCGAGTAAGTTTGATCCGTAGTTGGTATTGAGTATTTCGCCGAGTGATTCTTCTCGTTTACCAAATATGTGGGATGGATAATGGGCAAGATGTTCGACGTTGAGAAGAAGAAGAAGCAACTCCATACCTCCGTTGAGGAAAAGTGAAAGAACAAGCGATCCCTTTCCCTCGCTTATCAATATCCGTCTCTGGACCCTGGCCATTCGCTCCCCCTCTCCACTACCCCTGTAACAAAACCATGGAAGAAGGCGCATCTTAGTACTCGCGCAGTGAATAGATCATATGGTGTACCTCTTCTCTCACCACTTCTTCTTGTAATCAGAGTCCAATCTGAACCCTTGACATGATGTAAGTAACTCAGCCGTTCAGACCATCGCGAGCAAGTGAATCAAACTTCGATTTTCCACTTCCTAGCACATATGATCTCGCGACGACGAACCGCAAATTACCCCGACCTCTCACGATCTGGCAGGTGTGAATACCTAGCCAGATGACTCTCTGTGGCGACGATAATAAAAAGGAGGATATGCCCCCCACCACTGTGAGAAAGTGAATGGAAGTGCGGGGTGGTCGAGTCGAAAGGTTTGGTTCTTAGAATCAAGGAGCCACGAATTATTGTACCTGCATATGTTTAATATCCGAATATTATTTTAATTATTTTGATCATATTTACCATTATTTTTGTTCTCTGGAAATATTCAAGGAATATTTTGATTCGACCGCTTGTCGGGTCAAGGCGATGATTCATTGTCGCATACAACTACGTACAATTATGACGAGAGTGTTGGAAGTAGATTTGTTATCGTGGGATTGCTGTTGGAGAAAGGAGCATCTTAAGAGATATCAATTTCAAGTTGAGGGGGATGGAGCTTTTCGCCCGGCTGTGGGGTTATGGTTGGGGAGGAAAGATCGACGGTCGCTGTCATTCTTACCCCGCAATTCCTGCAAATGTTCCCGCCTTCTCTAATTTATCCACTGCATTTGTATCGGAGCTTTTCATCCTTCACAATCGGCCGAGTATGTAGCAAATAAACCAATGATCGAGCCTATCTAATATCATTAATATGGTGAGCCGCTGGCGCCGACCATTATCCGAGAGATGAGAAAAGGTAATAGGAAGTCGCAAATAAGATGACCACTTCGAATGTTAAGAGAGCAATCTTCATTTTCACGTGTGGATGAAGGGCAGAGGTCACCTTGTTTGACATATCACCGGATTCATGATACTCTCTTTGCTAGTACTCACAAA
The DNA here is from genome assembly GCA_000812895.1 of Rutstroemia sydowiana. Classification (NCBI taxonomy): domain Eukaryota; kingdom Fungi; phylum Ascomycota; class Leotiomycetes; order Helotiales; family Rutstroemiaceae; genus Rutstroemia; species Rutstroemia sydowiana. The sequence goes on along the minus strand of JWJB01010123.1, from coordinate 19,626 downwards.
CATCAATTGCTTCTCGTGTTGTGGACATTGTTACGGGCCACCATAGCATGCTGCCTTTTGTATTGTACACTTTGCAACTCGTGATATCCATCTAATCATACATGAAACCTACGTAGATAAATCATCCTAAGAGAAGTAATCATGCCTTGATGCCAAATCGCGTAAAACAGGGAGCAAACATAAAATTGCCCGATGTATTGACAATCGACAAAGTAATCTGAAATGTAATTCGGACATCTTAACTTGTATGATTGTATGGTACGATGATCATCTACAAAAGAAGTCAATCACTGTGAGACGGATGACTTGGTCTGAAAGATTGCTTTTGAATGTGAAATCTATGGTCGTAGGTGTATAAGTACCTCTTCCATTTCCTATGGATGGAGTCTCAATCAGCTGCAGAGCATGGTTTTCTGTTTTTTGGTCTCCTCAAGGTTCAACTTCTCCCCTTTCTTAGAATTCGAGTGAAGGGTAGAAAAGATGACGGGACGCGGGAACGGACGCGGGAATAGACGAGGAAATGGACGCGGGAATGGACGCGGGAATGCTGGGTCTTCAAGAAATCCCCAAGCGAACCCACCTAACAATCCGCCTTCAACGAATGTACCGGCATCTTCAACGAATACACCCACACCTTCAACAAACGCACCAGCACCCCCAGCAATTGCGTCTGCTCTTGTGAGAACCACTGCGATTCCAGCGACAAACGCCAGTGAAGCGAGACAGAGAGACCGCTGTGCGAAGTGTAGAATTGATGGCGATCATCAACTTGTGAATTGCGAAAAGGATCCCGCCACCCATCCTTGGCTTATATGGCGTGAGCAAGAATGCGATTACTGCTTCAATACGGAGCATGAGGCCAAGGACTGCAGGATTGTGCATGAAGGTGTAAGGGTTGTCTGCGACGTCTGCGGCCATGGCCTTCACAATAAAAAAAATTGTTGGTTGAAACCGACAAACTTTGAAACCTTCCTGAAGTATGTCAAGCAGTATACAGAGTCGAAATACGGAGACGCGATGGAGAAGGCAGGTAAAACTTATCGCGAGTTAAAGGACAGCAAAGACTCGCATACCTCGAATCTCATGGTGACGGAAGCTCAAAAGTTAAAGATGCAGGAACGCAGAAATGAACAAAATGCTAACCACGAGAGATGGGCAAAGAGTGCTCTCAAAATCGACCAATTGACTACTTCGGGGTCAGAGGGTCCTGAGTCCATTCAAGCCAATCATTTCAAGGTGGATATAACTGATTCAGGCTGCGACATCCGACGTTATCGATTCCAGTTCTTACGAAATGACAACCGCGAAACAAAGAGAGCCGATCTCAAACGGGCTATGATTGAAGCTATGCTCACAGCAAATCCACCAGGTACTGCTTATGCTACTGACTATTCTTCTACCATAATATCAGTTGAAAAACTATACGACGAGTGTAGTGATACGGTAGGAACGATCATCAGTAAATCACACCAGCTCGCGCCTCGTAGAGGCAGCACTGCGCCTGCGATGAGCTTTTCCATTGGTATCGAGTATGTCGGACCTGTATCTCTTGACAGTCTGAACAACTATGTCCGCAACCAGCCAGGTGATTATCTTCCGGATGAGGATCTGAAAATGCTCAACATCCTGGCTTGGCAAAAGATCTATCGGACACATGATTTCGATGGACAACGAATTGGAACCAGATTCTATCCCAACTCATGTCTGTCTGATGAGGATAAACCGGTAGAGCACAAAAAGAGAATGCAAGTGGGCAGAAACTGGGATGGAGTTAAGCTTGCGGATCGCAGCGGGGAAGTTTTGTACATTCTCAAAACCGGTTACTTCAGCTCAATGCGTCCTGGCATAAACTCCTTGTTCCTTGTCATCAGTGCTACGACAACGCCATTTCTCCCTACTTGTAATGTGGGATCTTGGATCAAGCGGTTTCTGGACAAGCCAGTGCCAGATGTCACGAATGCCAAAAAAGTTAACGATAAATTGAAGCACGTGAAAGTAATATTCAAGGGCGATAACCCAGACGAAGTTGATCCAAAGCAATGGACTATTCACGGAGTCAGTCATGACAATGTAAAGAAAACATTTTTTGTTCCGACAGATAAGGAGGGCATGCCTACTGGACCATCAACGTCGGTATGGGATTACATCACAGCGAGTAAGCACCCACCTTCAGTTTGCCCCCGAAAAAGAATAACGATCAACTAATTGTAACCACAACTAGAATACTCTAATCTCTGTTCCGATGAAGCAGGATTTTGCATCAACGTTGCCAGCCCACAGCAAAACAAAGTAATTTGGTACCCTGCAGAAGCACTCGAATTCCTCGATTGGCAAGCTGTAAATCCTGCCGGTGACAGCGATTTGACGTCGACAGTGATGGAACGCGCAAAAAGAGGCCCTGTGGTTGTCCGAAAGGTAATACGCAATGGAGCGTTGCGCCCACTAGGGGTCCTAGGAGACGATGGACCGGATTACTCTGTGAGTGTTTCTTGTTGCAATGAAAACGACTTTTACTAATCTTTGTAGACATTTGGTCTAAGTGTTGCTCCAGACTTTGTGAATATTGTGAAGGTGCGGACATTGCAGCAACCTCAGCTTGTTTTCGGTAATTCAACGCCCATTGCTATGGCCAATAAAACGGTCGCAAGTTGGGATTTAGAAAGCGTAGCAATGGGGGTGGCAAGAGATGGTAAACCTCAAAAGAATAGCACGTTTTGCGGATTCTTCGATACTGCACCCGAACCTGTAGATGCATTATGCTGGATACAAGTAGACGGAAAAGTAAAGGAAAAGGAGAATGCTGGAAGTTTTATGGATGAACTGCTGGCTGATTTGAAGCGGTACAGCATAAACGCATCTGGCATGTTCTGCGAGACTGTTGCTGAAGTAAAAGCCGAAGATTACAAGGATAAGGGGGGGCCTGTAGCACGTCGAAAGGAAGTCCGGAAAATATTCAACGAAGCTTTAGAAAAATTGAAAACCAAGAACGGCGAAAAACAACCTAAACTATTGATCGTTGTCCTACCGAATGGCAAGGGACAGAATATCACGTTGTACAGCGACATCAAGTGGTGGGCCGACTGTGTGAGTGGTATTCCTACCATCTGCATTAGTAACGACGCAACACGTAAGGTTTCAAATCCCCAGAACTTTGGCACCAAAACAATTCTAGGCAACGTTGCGTAAGTCTCTAACCCCTGATCTTGCGTCTACCTCTAATCGTCCTGCAGACTTAAAGTCAACTTCAAATTGGGAGGAACCAATCACACTGTCGACTTGGAACCAATCAAAGACGGTACTATGATTCTAGGTGCTGATGTTACCCACCCTGGAAAAAGCCCTCACGGTGATCAGAGCTGTCCCTCAATGGCTGGAGTTGTTGCTACTTGCGATGACAATTTCGTGCAATACCTTGCTTCTGCACGTTTGCAACCGAATAATACGGAAGTAAGTTGTCAAAGTGTGTTTGTATTGAATTTGCATGCTAACAGTAATGATTAGTTCATTGCAAATTTGAAGGATATGGTATTGGAAAGAGTCAAGGAATATAATAGGCGATCGGGAGAAGAGAGTCTGCCTAACCATATTCTCTTCTATCGCGACGGTGTCAGCGAGTCTCAATATGGCATGGTCAAGGATGCAGAAATCCCTCAAATTGAAGAAGCGCTACGAGAGTCGAAATTGTTTTTCGCAAAGCAAAAACCGGGATACTTTGAGAATTGGGATCCCAAAATCACGACCATGGTTGTTGGAAAGAGACACCATACTCGCTTCTTCCCTGAAAATGAAGAGCAGGATACCAACCTCAATCGCAAAGGGAAGGATCCCAACCTCAACCGCAAAGAGAAGAAGGATCCTAACCTCAATCCCGGAACAGTCATTGATAAACTAGTGATGGATCCCCGTCGCACTAACTTTTTTCTGCAGAGTCACGCAACCTCATTGGGGACCGCTCGCTCGGCACATTATGTGGTGATCAACAATGGAAGCGGATACTCGTTGGATCAGCTTGAAGAAATTGTAAGTCAAGTCAAACCCCAAGACGTCACACGAAATGGAGGAATCTGAAATCTCATTTCTTCCGCTACCAAAAGAAAGCATCGCACTGACACAAATTCCCTAGACAAACAAAATCTGCTTTACCGGCTCGCGTGCAACATCGGCTCTCTCTGTTTGCACCCCGGCCCGCTATGCAGATATTCTCTGTAACCGTCTTCGTTGCTACATGCATCCAGCTTTAATGGGACAGTTGTTTAAAAACCCGACCCAACGTACGGTGGATAAATACAGCAAAATTACTGAAGTTTGGGGGGGTGTGAATGGCAATCCATGGAAGCCAGCTCTCAACAATTTCATGTTTTACCTTTGAGTGTGTTTTGGTGGTTGGGAAGAGTTTTCACCGATTGAGGAGGATTGTAGGGGATAAGAGTTTGGGTTGATGGTTTTTTGTTCTGCTTTTTTGCTTTGGAATTTTGTACTCTCGTGTGTTGATGCGTTCGTCTTTTTTTTTTTTTTTTCAATTTCTGCCTGCTTATTTCTTTCTATTGCTTTCTTTTGCGATTTTGATTTTCAAGTGGTCGAATGGCGAGGGTCTTCGAGTTTTGGGTTTTATGTTCTTTTGTTTGGATGAATTCAAGTAGGGTCGTATCTTTGATGGAATAAGATCTGGGAAATTGGGTGCTGAGGGGGTTTTGTTTGGCGTTTTTGCTTATTGTTTTGATGCTGGTTGTTTAATGAAGTTATTTCTAATAATTTGAGGTTCAAATGACAACTGGAGAGGTGTGAATGGTGTAGTATTGATAAGCCTAATCATAACGGTAGTGATGCGTGTGAGGTATCGGTGATGGAAATTTAGTAAATAAGCTCCAAGGTATCATAAGATACCACGCATGAGTGTCAACTCATCGCATCTTGCTCTAAATACCTATACCTATAGCTGTTTGGGAACAATCCCTAGACTAACAAAATAAGTTTCCCTGGCTCACGTGCAGCTGCGGCCTTTTCATACTGCACACCAGCACGTTACGCCGATATACTGTGTGAACGTCTTCGCTGCTACATGCACTCGGTGCTCAAAGGAGGCTTAGTATTGAGCGAAACTTTAGTGGAGTCTATGGATTAGGACCATCTGGACACATATCGAAATGACAAAATTATCTGGGCGGGCAGAAAGGATAAGGATAAGAAACAGGGCAGCCCATGAAATGATGCACTCAATGATTTCATGTTTTGTTTGTGACGGGAAGCAGCTTAGGTGAACGGCAATCATAATTGTAGAATTTGGATGATGTGGGTTACCGGTGTGCTGGCTGAACTAGCTCCATATTTCGGGATTTTGCGAGCTGGTTTGGGATTAATTTCTTTTCGCATATGATTATTTTGGGGATTATGGAATGTTTCGACGGTTTGGAATCAAGTCAAGGTATTGCGTGTTATGTCTTTTAGAATGGCTTGAAGTTTTGTTGGTTAGCTGGCGTTTTTCTGTTACTGTTTGTCTAGTTAGTTTAGAATGATATGCGTGTTATTTGATTTCCATGGCGGATTTGATTCTGTGTCCAGTATATAATCTCTTTCAGAATTTGGGGATAATGCATGCGACTGCGACCTGTTTTGTGTAAACGGGGATGCACACGTAATGGTCTCCGTAGCAAGAATTTGATAGTTGGAATGACGTTATTGGCCAAACCGGCCAGGCCAGCTAATTCTCCTATATCGTTCCTCGGCTGTAATGACGTCGCCATCTCATCAGAACATTATATCACCTAGCATTGATGGGGTCTTCGTGTATTTGATAGCCAGAGAGTTTCAGATACATTGCAGGTATGGTATTCAACATCTGAGGAGGGGTTGAATTCGCTGCAGATACGATGCCATGATGTCACGGATGAAAAGGAAACAGGTAGCTTACATATTAGTTTCATTCGCAATTACTTGCTACTTCCCACTTACTGGTATGGTACCAGAGTACTTATCAAATCCGAGATCCGAACCATCCGTAGGAAATTCCCTACCCGGTGCTCGTATATATTGAATATTCTCACCAAAACCAACCAAAAAGCTTCTGCCTAATCGCGCCACAATAAAATCCCGTGCATAAGGCTGGCCCTCCAACCAATCAGCCCCAATCCGTAAGCCGAACTACACGATCCGCACCCCGCATCTACGAACACAGCCACATTGCAACGCTCCTTATTGGGCAATGAAGAAAGTGGGCGAAGTTATGCTGACGCGGCCAATTTGTATGGGATTCCTGATCCTTTATGAATGGCATATTTCCCCAAGGCACCGATTGAAGTTCAAAGTCAACTTTATTCAAACCTCAGATCCAGATTGAGCTTCGTACTTTAATTGCGCTTTGTTGTAGTTTTTTGATCCACTCTTTCAGGCACGGAACCGACGCGTTAGGTTTTCTCGCGAGACCTTGTACAATAGTGGGATATTGAAATTCTGCTTCGTGATTGATTGATTAAGGACTAGAGGTAATCATGAATCGATCACGATATGAAGCTGTGAGTAGTTACGATTCAATTGTTTGGTTTGTTCCGGGTTTCCCGTGGTTGAATATCGGAATATCTTGTTCTCTTGTTGGTTCTCCCACCTCGGTAATTGTCTGGATCGGGTGACTCGGTCTTGACGTCTGTCTGTTTCTATCGTCCCAATGTTCCTTATTTATCTATGCACATCCTTCCCTCAAGCAACGTATTAGACCGCACATTCTAACCCATCGCCAATCATTCCAGGTCCCCCAATCCGACTCTCACAACCACGCCCCCATCCTTCTCGACCCCATAGCATCCGGTACTCCCTCCTACAACTACAACTCGGGTGTACAAACCTCCGCGCCCTCCTCCCACCGCACCCTTTCCATCTCCTCCCAAACGTCTCTAACCCCACCCCCTTCTTTCCACTCCTCGCAATACACATCGGCCAATGGAAACTCCAATTATAGCAATAACCCCAGTATTGCCTCTTCAAACACAACTCCTTATCAACCTTCTTCAAACACCACTCCATTCCCATCATTCACCAACTCGGCATACCCACCCCCGCCATCTTTCCACTCCCGCTCTAGCACACCACGTCCTACGCCTAGCGCGCATACAATTGCAAGTGCGGGATCCGGTGTAGAATTGTGGGGCTTGGCGCCGAGTACGGTAACTGGTGCGCCGACGGATATTGATGATGGGGATGGGACCGTGTTAGTGGTAAGAGATTTGAGGAGGAGAGTAGAGAGATTGGAGGAGAGTCTGGGAAGATTGCTTGTAAGTTTTGCTTGTTCTGTATTTTGATTTCCCTCGATTGGGCAAGTGGTGAAATTGATTGCTGATATATTATTTTACGCCTCTTGTTTAGCTCGAGAACGAAAATCTACGCCTACGCGCAGATAACAATAGCAACAACAACTCGCATCCAAGAAGTAATTGCTGCGTAACATTCTCCGATGCGTCGGGCGCATTGGAGCAGAGTATTGCTGCGAGTAAGATCCACCCCATTCATTTCGGGATTTACCATCCCCACACCCCGCTTTCCCATATACCCACACTTCCCAATCTAGCGGATGCATCTCATCTCACTTCCCACCCTGCTCCCCCAAAAACCATGTCAATGAAAAGAAGCTCAAAAGATCTAACAAAACCCCAGACTCAAACTGCTGTGTGCGCTTCACCTCATCCTCTCGAACCGTAGCCCAGCACAGACATCATCAACGGAAACAAATTGCGGCATTTGGGTTAGGTATGGCTGCCGTGGTCATTCTGTTGACGTTATTATTGGCGACTGGTGGGAGAGGACAAAGTCCGAGAGATTCTGGGTTTGGAGAGAAGAGGAGCGAGTAAACGGTGCTCGTTAAGTGGGAGGTGCTAGTCGTGGTGTTGAATTATGTGGATGGATGTGGTAACGATGTGGGGTATCAGAATACTTTGAGTATTGGAGTATGGTGATGAAGTACTGAGTTGTATCGAGTTCTGTCGGGACAAGCTCCAACACCCGCTCTCTTCCTCTCCTCCCTCAATCGACGTCGGAACGCAACGCTCCAGCCTCGATTTTGTTTTCTTCTAGATTTCAGGTTCGAATTGGTGCTTGGATTTACCATGACGTGGTAATGACATGGGAAACTAATGCTTAATCCGGCAAGTGTGTTTTTGCCGGAGGTGCTTGCTGAGCAGGTATGCTGTATAGATTTCAGGGTATAGGCTGGGATCAACCGTATATATTCATTCGTTTATTATGTTTGTAGATGAAAGAATGCTGTACACGAACGATACGAAGTAATTACTATACATTTCCTTATGATATACAATCAGAATTGACAACTCTTCTTCGCAACAATCTTCGGACAATGTACGGAGTGATTCGAGTGGCGGTCCGCCGGCTGGCTTTATTTATTGCCTTGCGCAATCATGACTTGAGAACTATGGAGAAGTCAACGATCCAGTATCTCGTCCTATTGACTTCACACAATTATCAAATCACATTCCCAATTATCTCGTCCTAACTATATATATCTTACTCATCCCAACCCATCTTTTACCATCACATTCACTTCTCGCGCCCAATCGCAAACCCCGATTTCCTTCTCAAAATCTTTTGTTGCACGTCTTACACCACTTCGTCCTCTGTTGCCCGCATTTCAAAAGGGTAAAATTCCCCTTCCCTTATGGGAGCTTAGCATACTAACCACTCAGCCAGACCACTTGTTTGCGCGTTTTGATTAATAAAAGTTTATCAGAATATATATAGACTTTTGTGGGCGAGTGGGGTGAGTGGGTGGAAATTGTGTGTGGTGGTAGTGAATATGAATTGAGATGGGATGGGATGGGATGGGATGGAGTGATAGTTGGGACGAGGGGAGTTCGGAGTTATCAAGGCGCGTCTCAACTTTGCTAAACTATACAATCCATTGAGTTGAGACACAATATTTTCTATCTACAAATCAAAGAACATATATCCAAAGTGTTACACCAAGTTATCTAGTGCAATCTTGTCTTGACAATGCCGTATCTTCCAAGCTGGAAAATTCTCGCTCACCACCAGGGAAGGGAACAAATGAGCAGAAGAGGAGGAAAATTTCGTCTGTGTTGTGCTTAGATTTACAAGAAAGAGATCCTACAGCACACTTAGATCTTCAATGATCCTTCTAATCGATTAGTAGAATTAGGGCGGCTGCGCGACATGCTACAATTGTTAGAACTAGGAATGGGTAGGATTCATGTGATAATGAGAGGAAATCTTACTGTCTCATTCTTCTTGTATGTTTCAGAATCAGAACGATAGACCCGAAGGGTAATGCAAGTATATACTACCGTCTTCGGCCATCCAAAATGGTTAATAAGTAACTACAGAAGGACACAACTGAGCGCAAAAACTGATGAAGCGGGGACAAACTTCTAAGATTGAACTCCTGAACTAAAGAACTTGAAAAGCGACAAATAATATCAAGACCCCGGAACCACAACAGACCCAGAAGCAAAAGAAGATAAACAGACAGGTTATATGAACACCTGTAGCCCCCATACCGATGAAGAACAACAAATGACACGTATCAAGCCAACGACTATGATGCATGGCTGTGTGTACAAGAGTTCCAACTTCCAATAGTCTGACAGAGGTTCGTGATACCTTCAGCAGAAAAGTCATCGCATACGCAATCCTGTCTTCCTATAATGGGGGAGCTATACGAATACTGTATATAATTAGCTATATTTCACTACAAAACTGCAGAATGAAAAATTGAACTTACAATCCCATATCCGTATTCAGTGGATCCACAGTAGGTTGTATCCGTACTATACTCATTCCTACCGCAACGAGTAAGACGTTTGTTGAGGATAGCTCCTGCAGGCGCGATTACAGGATCAGCTGCAGGAGCGGCAGCACCAAGAGATGAGAGGACTGCTACCACTGTAGCCATGGCAGTTAACTTGTTGAAGAAGGTTGAGGAAACCATAATGATCGTTCTAAAAACATGGTATGAGTTAAAAGAAACTTATATACCGATGGATCATATAGCTCTGAGGATGCGTAGACTTACTGCTGATGAAACTCCGATGGATGAATACCGCAAGGAGTTGAGGAAGACGAGATGAGATCTATTGTCGAAGTAGACTGAGAGAAGTTTGAACGAGGCTTTATTGAGAAGTAGTGTTAAGAAGACGATACTCAAGCGGATGATTCGAAAGAGTTTATATCTTTTCTTCCCTGGTCAACAGACAGCTCAACTCCTCGATATGATAGTTCAGACTCTGATAGACCCGGGTTATATCAGGGTTCTTAAAGCGCTTTCAAAATCCCATCCTACCCTTGCCTAGAGCCTTGGCAAGGCAAAATTATCGCTGACCCAAGCAAGGATAGGTTAAGAATAACTTTATAAATAGCAGGTAAGGAGAGGCAAGGCAACACGAAAGAAAGTTTTATGAAATTTTGATATAATATTATTTTTGTTTCATTACATATATATATAGATTTAGGAATAGTATCATCTCTATATCCTTTACTCATCTTAGACTCGCCTAAACCCACAGGAATGCATCAATATAAATATCGGGCAAGAATAGGCAATGCTAAGAGATGTGATGTACCAGGATGGGATTTTGAAAGCGCTGGATTTTCTACGATGTAGGAGGCAGCAGGAAGAGTTGGCGCTAACACATTACCATCTTCATTTTCACATATCAAACGCGCGGTTCATATCATCTTGATTTTACTGATAAGGATTAAAGATATTTCATTTAGTTTTATACAAACCACGAGGCACCCAATAAGATCCTTGATTATTATTTAGAGTTATGTCAGCGTGCTAGCGCTAGCGTATTTAGACGTAGTAGATCCGGATAATATTATCCACTATCATTAAATTAAATTGCTTCTCCACAATCTTATATAGAGCTAATCATAATTATCTTACTGTAGTCTCAAAGCGTAAGTTTTTTGCGCGCGTATTTGCTCTCCATATCCTGCCATAGACACAAGTTTAATGCCACTATCATCTTTATTATACCATGCGAAAGGTAGGAAGGCTGAATGACCCGAAATTCGATATCTGTTTCTTCGATGTACATGGAATTTGACGGTCCATGCTTGCTGCTCTATAGATTGAGAAGATATGTGGTAGAAAATGATCATTGTGCCTTGTGATTACGAAAGAGGAGGCGTGTGATAAGTCTTGTAATTGGAAATAATATTGGTTTGTTCATTATAGTGGTCTTTATCTTGAGTTTAGGGTCTTATTGGTTTGCGATTATGCCATTAGTACATGGTGCTGTACTTGCAGTGGATGTCTTGAACTTCAGGCGTAGGAGGACGGATGGTTTGTTCATTTGTTAGTACTGTACAAGTCAAATAAAAGCTTTGCTCCATATATCATTTATAATTCTGATAATTGCGACGATAATAATACTCTACTCTGTACCACCGTGCAATACCTATTTACACACATCTATTTTGACAAACCGGTTCAGACAGCCCTTCAACCCCAAATACCAGAGCAATCAATGCGCGAAATTGCAAATAACCAAAATATATATAGCCATATACCCGTTCACCAAATACATAGAAAGTAAATCAATCTAAGATCAATGACCCTCGTCAATGCGAGGCCAATTGGAACATTCTGACTTGTAAACAAACCTAAGAATGTCACACAAAAGGGCATTCATTCTTCAAGCACATCGCCGAGGAATTCACCCACCCACAATTCAACAAATCTCATTCCACTCCTGTTCGAAACAATTCAATTTCACCACCACACCACCTAAAAATAAAAAATACTACATAGATATTTCATCCCAATCCACCGAAAAACATCTCATCTCATCTCATCTCAGAGTTGAAAACGCCAACCATTCAATTCACTCTCCACACCCACTTAAATGAACCAATTACAACCATCAGAAAACCTTTTGTTGCACGTCTTACACATATCTACCTCCTCTTGCAATAAATCAAAATGGTAAAATTACCTTTCCCTGATGGGAGTTTGATAATTTTGGCCATTTTTAATTTTCGTTGTGTTGAGATACGTTGGTTAACCACTGGACTAGGGGAGTTGTTTGTGAGTTTTGTTGTTGTAGAAGAGAATTTTATTGAGATATATATCGTATTTTACAGAGCACGGTTTATGTGAGTACCGTGATAGTGAATTAGGTTTGAAAGGAAATAGAAGAAGATTGTATAGGCGATGATACTTCCTGGAAACGGAAATTCTTCTTGGTGCCGTAGTTTTTCGATAAAACTTTTCTTAGCCTATCATGTTTATTGCTATTTAGATATGTGCAGAAGGTAGATCTGGGTAATCTATGCTAACAGGAAGATAAATTTGAACTTGGAATATGCATGGGCTCCACTTAGCTTCGCCCACCCACCTTTAAACCTTCTATGACTGAGCTTCACACCCTTTTCTTACCGCAAAAAATATCATTTGAACAATCCGCTAAACTACGCTTACCGAAGGTATGTGTGCGTAAGATATCGAGATTCACGAATAGTAGAGTAAGTGAAATTGATTGATGTGATTATGGCATTTCAAATATTCATACCGGATCAGAGGAGGAAAGAGAATACGGTTGGGTATATACATAGTCCAATGTCTAATGTGCTTTGGCACCTTAATTCACAAGATGAGTATCGGGATACTGTATTCCCCGTGATTTTATCTATAAATACATTTTCATTGTTCCTTGGCACATGCTTCTTGTCCAACCTTTGGGTTTCCAAAACCCATATTGTAGTGCTCAAAAACTGCACCTCCTAGAAATTGAAGATTAATCCTTCTTAGTTTTATCTACCATAGTACGTTGAAATATTGACGTCTCTAAGGCAGCCTCGTAATCGTCAAGAACATACATGCTAGCATTGTTGACTCTCGCTTCACCGGGTAATTCGCGATTCTTCCGTAATGCTTCGATACCACCGCACCATTCAATAAATCCAGAAAGCGTCAGCCTACATGGCTCGGTATTCTTACAATATTTACAATCGTCGATGTGGCATAGCGGACGAAGGTAATCAAGTATATGATACATATCATCCCTACACAACTGGCACAGATTCTCCCGGAAATTCTTCGGCCAGAAGACATACATCCGGCCAACCCGGCGCTTCACACATTTCGATTTATGCTTTTCTTCAATATCTTCATCAAATGTATACTCCGTCTGGTGCTCGCGAGACATCTTCTGAGCATAGTCCCGCCGTTTGAGCCATAGCTCAAATTCTCTTTCGCTTGCTATATTGAAGGAATCAATCCACTTTTGTCGTTGTTCCTGTAGCTGATATTGTTTGTCCAATCTAATAGATGCATAGACTGGCTTCAAAACATTGTAGGTAATTTTCCGCCTAAAACTGCGTCCTGTGTACTACTAAGTTTAGCATACCGACTTTTGATTATTCTAAAGAAAGGTTTACTTACCCGTTCAGATGAGCTATTCATATTCATGCCATGACTGAACGTCAAATCTGCCGTATTTGTTAGTATGCACGCTTCGAGGTGTTGTTTAACGAGCCCATAGTAATGATGTCGCTGCTCATGCGACAATGCAATCTGCCAAGTTTGCTCGGACCTATCGTGGTTAGATGCTTCGGTATGATCATGGTTTGACTCCTCTGGCTGCATTAGTTGTTGTAACTCTGTGTGATTTTGTGTCTCGATTTCTTCGTCTTCGACTCCTTCTTCGCATAAGGTGCGCTCATCATCATCATCCTCATCCTCAGAATCTTCATACTCTACCCTTTTTCCTTTCCTCCTCTCCTTCTCTTCTCTATCATACGCTGATTCGGAGCTAGCCAAGTCGAAGATCTCGCGGGAACTGCAAGTGGAAATGGCACTGCAGTTCGAAACAAAACTGTCGATCGAAGCCCTACGGAGCGCAGTATTTTCCTGCTCTAACTTGGAGTTAAATGTAGACATAATATCTTGCGAGCGAGATTACTGAAAGATCGACGATATTAAAACCTGAGTTCGCTGGTTGGATCTAGTGACTGGTGTGAGTCTTGTTAATCTTTAGTACTAGCTTGTTGGTTTTCACTTGTATTTTAGAGAAGTGTGGTAGGTTTAGCTATGCTGTTTTTACTGTAAGTGTTTAGTTCAGATATAAAATACTAAGCTATGCTGTTTTTACTGTAAGTGTTTGGTTCCGATATGAAATACTTTGTATAGGAAGATTGAAGGAATATTGAACGAAGTTATGTACTAAAAAAGGTGTGGGACTTTCCCGGACATTTATATTAATAAATCAGCCAAAGACAATCCCGAAGACCTGGATCATTTGTTTGAATAATTTGAACTTACTCTTTATTTACGATCTATCTTGGGAGTTTTATTGTTCTAAAATAAGATTTCTTTGCTGCAATATCTCTTTGAAAAGCCATGCTGTATTGTTGGAAGACTAAGACCTCTATGATACGAAGACTAGATGTTCTTTACCGCCAGTTATTGAATCTCATATTAGCTATTGTTTGATCCGTGAACATTTTAGTCTCCTTATCATCCACAACGAAGCTGCTTGACTCGGAGCATTCATTCCGCAACTTCTCAAAGCCCCCTTTATGTTTGATATACTCCGGCCACTCGTAACATTCATGGATTGTATGAACTGGGTAGTAGTATATATTACCAGTGCGTCTCAAATCATTGTGCATCAGTACATGCTTTGTATCTTCATCCTCGAGACATACCCTGCACAAGCTATCCCGTTCTCCAAGACGATAACTGTTTTCTGGGCCTCCGTTATGAGGAACCATACACCAATAATAATGATGGGCTTCAATGGTATGAGAATCAAAGCTTTGATCTCCCCGATCGTGAGCCATAGTTTTAGCATATTCGAGGCGTACACGAAATTTATTCATTTCACGTACCCGGCTTCCGGTACTCTGCTGACCCCAGGCTGCCATTTCCATTCTTATTGTTTTCTCCCTTCTATCTTCCGATCCCTTCCATGCTTTATACAGGCTACGAAGAAATGCTTTTATATTCCTCTCGCCAATGTTGGTTTGACAGCTTTTGACATGTTCAACAAGGGCTTCCACAGCATACTTTGTCTGCTGCTCGCTCTGCATTGAGCTAACTCGTGCGTCGATGGATTCCGCAACGAGTTTGAAGTATATCGCTCGCTCATGTTTAGTCATATTAGCTCGCCAACTTGGCCCAGGTTTCTCGTGGTTCGACGTCTCGATCGGATTATCTTCTGGTCTCTTCTTCTCTCCCCCTCCCTGGGACATCATTTCCCCATTGTTTTTTATTGCTCGTTCGTATGGGGGCAGCGATCTCTCAAACCCTGCTTTTTGCTATGTCAGTAAGTGCCGCTTTTCTCATATTTCCTCGTTCACAAACCTTTGGTCGGATCCTCACCATTTGCAATATCGGCCTGTTCATCTCCTGCTTCCTTGTCTCCCCTCTTCGCTTCGTTCTTCTCGCCTTCCTCTCTACCGCATAATGTTGCAGAAATATCTGCTGTTCCAGCAATTGCGATTTTACTCCATGTAGAAGCACTGCGACGCGGACTATGCTCATGCTCTAGCTCCGGTTCGGAATTGGGAGTCGACATGGTACACTGCAAGCGCTATTTCGCGAGGACAAGAATTGCGCGGGGTAGGTTTGATGAAAGTGGTATTTTGATTTCAGGTAGTTCTAGTTCTGATACGATGTGTCCGGTATATGAATATTTGAAGTATGGTATCA
Organism: Rutstroemia sydowiana; assembly: GCA_000812895.1. Taxonomy (NCBI): domain Eukaryota; kingdom Fungi; phylum Ascomycota; class Leotiomycetes; order Helotiales; family Rutstroemiaceae; genus Rutstroemia; species Rutstroemia sydowiana. The sequence continues at coordinate 3,950 of JWJB01010123.1, read as the reverse complement.
CCCGAACAACCTCCCTAGACATTTATGCCGAGAGAGAAGGGTGACCATGACTTACGAGTATGAAAATTCCCACTTAGAGATCATATGATCCGATTCACTTATTATATGTCAACTATCTCGATTGTGCCGCATTTCTAAAATAAGACTTCTTTGTTGTGATACTTTTAGGTAATTGAGTTCTAAATCAAGACCTCTTTCTTTATGGTGTTATCTCATCACATTCACAATTCCAAATCAAACTTGTTTTGTTGCATGATATCCATATTGAATTTCTAGATTTCCGTAGGTCCGACCAGTATTAGCAGTGCTTGGAGTAAGTACCACCAGTACCAAGGAATGAAGCCCTCGAGGAAACGATTCTCGTCATATTCGCAATCCTTGCACCTCGGAATCGGGTGGCAATATTTGCCGTACAACCAAGTTTGTGACGCCTGAATCATACGTTATTTTGTTCTTTATCCACTGTTGCAGCTTGCTCATCTCCATCAACTTTGATGTCTTCCAAGGCAGTATTCAGTTCCTTTTTCAAGTATTCCGGCTCGTAATTCTTACACGTACCCGACTTCCATACACATATAAAGATTTAATGTCGCCACTTTATTAGCCATCTCAATCACCCAAATGATTCACTTGCCGTTCCTGAGCCCTCCGAAGCAGTATTACCTTTACCGCCGCACAAAGGGCGTTCCCCATCGCCATGTTACGTCTTACAGTTATGGAGCTACTCCTGCAAAGGATTCGCAATTCTTCATGAAGTTGCGCTCGAACCCGCATAGGTTTCGCCCCAATTTTCACCGCCCACATGTTGTGTATTAATGCTGCATCTGCACATCCATCCATATAGCTTTCGAACCGCGCCCTGAAGCAGCCCCGCAAGCTGTGCTTCCTACGACTATGTGATTCATCCACTGTCTTTCGTATTCCCGCAGCATCAGAAGACATAGAGTTCAGGGCTAGTCGGAGCAATACGGCGATGACTATGGGACATGCTTTTCGAGCTGTAGGTAGTTCTTGTTCCGATATGATATCTCCTTATTGTGGTATACATAGATTCACTGTTCGGAGATTCTAAATTTATAAGTTATGCAGGTTAATTCGATTAGATATTGGTTTATCTAAAATGCTGTTATAATGATATATAGGATTTGATCACTAATAATGAAAAGTTATGACCTGGAAGTCGGCGAGAACTTCAACTTTTCCCTTTTAATTTCTTTTGAGCTCCAATGCCATGGGTAAATAAGTCAAAAAATTATAATCATCTTTGCAATCATCACAATCTTTCGTACGCTCCCCAGGTTTCCCCATGCATTTCTTCTCATGGCGAGTCACCAGAGAGATGCGATTATAGTTCCACCACTCTTCATCTTCCCCTTCCCCTAACTCATCCATTATACCTTCCCAGGCAATCAGCAGCTCTTTGCGCCACAAATCAATCTCGACCTTCCTTTTTCTCATTACTTATTTAGGATTTCCTTTTGCCTTTAGTTGATGTGCAAGCACGGATATTCCTCTCCGCATGTTTGTATTATCCGCCCCTCTTTGTTCTTCCCAAGCCATTTCCGCCTTCCAAGCCTTCTCCGCCGCAACGGCGTCATTTTCTAGCTGGTTAGCCAAGATCCAAGATTTCTCCGCCGCGACGGCGTCATTCTCTGCCTGGTTAACCAAGATCCAATTCCAATGTAATTGTTCGCAATGTAATTTTTGGCAATTCAATCCTTCGCAATCTAATTCTTCGAAGAACCGTGGCCAGTGTGGATTACGTTTTTTTCGAGCTCTCATGCGTCTCTCCCATCGACGTACTTTCCACAGCCGGGAATTGCCCCTCACTTCAACTTCATCTTCATCCAGATAAATATTATCAAGATAATATTTGAACACTTCCTTATTAGCTACAGTTGAGAGTTCTGGAGTGTAAGAAGTTGTAGCTTTTGTATCTTTGGTTGGAGTATTCGAGAACATGCTTCTTAAATTCTAGGTAGTTCTTGTCTGGTTGTGATATTTACTGGGACATGTTCTGGCTAACAATAAGACGAGACTCCCCTAAGTATTTATGATAAAATAGCAATCACAGTAACTTACAAGTAGCAATATCCAAATTTGGACTCTACGCAATTATCCTTCATTCACAACCTATTTTAGTGTGATTCTAATTCTAGATCACGACTTCTTTATTAGATTTTATGCATCATGAGGTCGATCATTTGAATACTTATATTTAGAGAGCTATTTCTATTACCTGCTCCAAAGATAATTGCATGATTAGGTTGGCTGTACTGTTTCCCAAATGATAAGATCTATGATTTGAAATTTACTTTATTATTGCTGTAGGTTTAATTCGAGACTTCTTTGATGTGTAATACATGTGTTCAGTATTTGGATCTTTGACTTCTAAAAAGCCATTCATGTTTATTTGGTCGAAGACTGTGTCTTCAAAAATGTTACAGTAACGTACATTATATTATGAGCAGTATCTAGAAACAACCACCGGTACCTGATAGCCCGTGAGAACCTCGTTCTAGGTATCTTTCTGTTCTCGACTTTTCATAAGTCTTGTCAAAAACTCTTGATCATACATGCAATCACGACAAATGATCCGCCGCTTCCCAATTTCCCGCATGCAAGCAACCCCGTGAAGGTATTTCTGTTCATTCTCCGTTTCATTCCAATCCAGCTCTGCTTTATCGTATATACCTTCATGCAGCATATCATAGGCAGTGTCAAGCTCTTCGAACCAAAATCGAAACTCGTCACCCCGATAATTGTCCATGGCGTTACGATCAAGAACCTCGTGGGTATCTTCAGAAGATTCACCGTGTTTGGATTGATGTATGGTGTTACGAAACCATTTCTTCAGGTATGGATTCTGATGTTCTTTTATATACTCGGTCTCTAATTTAATGGAGTACTCAATTGTCCTGTTGACTAAGATCAAATTAGGGTGCTCGGAGACGAGTGGTCGATCTGGATCACGTTGCATTCGAGCTTTCATGCGTCTCTGCCATCTACGCATTTGATACCTCAGAAGATCATTTTCTTCCACAACAACTTCATCACACTTTTCCTTGATAGCTTGATTAATCGCTATGGATAGTTCCGTATCGTTGGAACCCACATATTTTGGATCGCTGGTTGAAGCACTAGATGACATGCTTTGGAGAGAAAATATATATGGTGTGGATTAGGTTGATCCGCAAATGTATTCCGTTTCGATTTTGCCTAAAATTCGCCAGGTCGCAGATTTGGTAAAATATCTATGGTGTTCAGAATTGATCTAGCCAAGGTAAATTGATTGAATAGTTTGCAAATACTAGGAATCGAATTCCATAACAAACCATCAAAGAATTCTATTTGCCAAAAATAGGACCCCAAAAAGACAGGGGTAGGCAGCTCAAAGAAATCTAATTATGAAAATATAATCAAAAGAATGAATTGGCAGCTCAAAGAAAGAAAGCCCAGATCCAGTAGAATTCCCTGCTACGCCTGAAGTCCGGAGTCACATGCGAAATTTGGAAATATAAATTTTAAAAAAGAAACTTTGACATATATTTATAGCTGCGTATCAGACATTGTTAGATATTTGTGGAACTGGTATCTCGAAATATTGAGTATTATTCATGAGTAACTACTCGTGTGGTACTCATTCACAATAGCAGTACATACCCTGAGCAATTTAGTCATATCATATCTCTATAGATAGGTCTGGCACGATAGATTTACTCAACAATAATAGCTGGATGTAACGCATGATTCCTGGTCAGTATTTCTACACATAAAATTCACATACCCGTAATAGATTTATAATGATGCATGCGGATTTTTTGCGATAGAATTTTTTTTTTTTATTTTTTGTATTTATCACTATAATTTTTTTATAATATATGATATAGATAATCCTATTGGTATAGATATTAATTAAGGTATATTTTTTAATTTGTATTGAACAAAAT
>JWJB01010122.1:0-26748 GCA_000812895.1 Rutstroemia sydowiana | reverse complement strand
TGCAATATGAATGGTGTCATCAACCTGCACGCATATCACTATATTGTGACTGGGCCTTTTCTCAAGAGTGCTATGATAGTGCCGTTGAATTTTATCGGGCGCCTGCTCTCGATAACTGAGCCGTACAAGGGAATCAGATACTCTGCTATCACAAAATCTACTGCAACGATACTATATGTGGAACTTGATTTGGTCCACTTAAGATCAATATCGATAGATAGATTTGTTGTAGGTTGTGCGCGTAACGCTAGCATCGTCTCCCCTCTTGAAATTGTAGTACCGAATGCGGTAGCATATTCCGTTTAGTGAGGTCCACCATATGCCGGCGATCCATCAACCCTTCCCAAGTTTTCACTGCGTCCTTCCGATCGTGCGAAAGTAGTATGGGGGTCAAAGATCGTTGAATCAATGAAAATGCAGTAAATTTGTTGAAACCCCCAAATTACGCCGTTTATCGCAATAGTGATCTTGCTCGAACAACTGATCTGTATACACGGTAATGACTGCCAAGCTTGAACTGCGTAATTGCCAATATAGTAGATAATCTTCTTTGATACGATTTGAACACTTCCCCCTGACGATACTAAGTTGCAGCGGGCAAATTTTAACAAGGTATGGATTTTGAAGATATACTTGGAACCCATCTATCTGTGCCTCTTGATTGCAGAAGCATCCTTGAATAGCATGCGAAGTTATCTATTGACATAAATGCAATATAATCAGAGTAATCACATTCGATGTAGGGTTTTATCAATACCCGTTGTGGCTTATAGCCCTGATTGTGTATTGGCTCTCAACTCGCAGTTCTACTACAACACCAAGCCACAAGATTCTTGATGAATCAATGCACGGAAAGCATAGAATGGTGAATGTTGCAGGCCGTTGGGAACAGCCACAATCATAATGGGTGGGATATATGCATAAAACCTTCATACGATATCAATATTGGCAACATCATACTGAGTCAGTTGATGCCGAAAATAGGCAGGTCAGACGAAGAAGATACGGATTTGAACACTTTGTTAAGGTTCGGCAATTAACTACATTGCATTGGGCAAATCGATGACAAGCAAAGTAAGAGTATATAGAATTTGCATTGGCAATAGATTAAGTAGCTCTTCTATCTAGAAATGGAAGGAGTCATCAGAAAACAATGGAAACAACGGGTTTATCTAAATTAGTACCAAGATACAGACAATAGATCAAGCATGGTGATCTTAGCGGTAGCTATCCCAATGTGACTTGATGGTTTCGATAAGATGCCGATACAATTTGAGCGACATAGTTACCATATGGTACTCGTATTCGCACGCCATTAGACTATTTAGACGAAGCCCCTCTCTTCCAACTTTTTCCTCGAGAAAGCATCCCATATTGTTGGGACTTGTCTTCATTCTCTCAAATGATAAAATCAGATGACTGTAACTGTATGCGCATTGCAAGCTCTAGCGAATCCTCATGGCATGCAAATAAGCACCCCTGTTTTTAGCCTTTATTAGCAATTCTTTTTGAGGGAATGTGCATTGGAAATGGCCAGGTGGTATAACACACATATCGTACCCATGCATCAATATTTGAACAACTTCAAATGCTGCCCAAATTGTGTATGATGTGGACAGATAAAATCTACTTTCCAACCAGTAGTATTAGATATAAACCTGATGACAGAAAGGATCCTGGAGTAAGCACATGTGAAAGTTGCTCCACTGTGATGTTTCTAGTTTTTGTATCAAGGTTTCCGTCCTGGAACCTCATTTTAAGATTAAAGAAAGTTGGGAACAATCTTATGATATTTTGCGTATAGTGGCACTGTTTTGGCGGCAATTGCCTTACGGTAAATAGAGGTGTCTGCCCAGTGGGTATCTATACGATATATAGGATCATCTACTATACCCCATAGATGACTAGGTGCCAGGATCTATTTTGTCGTCTGTTGACATTTCTGGGGTTATGTCAGTCTAGTAGTCTGTACCATTGAGTGACGGTGCCGCCATGGGTGCTTTGTCATAATAGAGGGTCTATCTCGGAAATTAAATATCTGAGAGTACCGGGTTCCGGAAGGGAAGGCATCATATAAAAATAAACAATTCAATACGGTACGCTGGTATGAGCATTTCCAACTCCACCATTAGAGAATAGTTGCTAAAGCTAGTGTATTGTAGCTTTTCTTTGCTACTCCCTATAAGATGGATACATTATAGAATCGAATGAGGTTAATAGGAGGAAGAAAGAAGGGGGCCGGTAACGAGAAAGATTTAGTGGAGGTGTATACCTACCTAACTTGCCCTACGACAAGACAAAACTTTCGTTCTTTTATACTCGGTGGGCCGTTAGTGCTACCGAATGATATATAATATGGGGGGAGGGAAGGGGGGTCATCCAGGATGCTCAACGGCTGGACTGTGCGGACGGGCTTCGGCAAGGACCCTAGACAGTGGGCACCTACGCCTATGCAGGCGTGGCAAGGTAGTTAAAAGTACTGGGTTAGGTACAGTAGCTTAAATGGATGATCCGGCTCCATTTTAAACTTTTCAATATATGCAAGGGAGTTATTTGGGTATTTTCTAATAAAAAGATTAACCTGATTACAATTACTAGTACTAGGTACTTTTACAGAGTAGTGTCTGTGTGTAGTGGTTGTGGCGGTTATGTTCATCAACTAAAAGTACCTAGGTAGTTACTGTACTAGAAACAATATATTTTAGACGTTTTATTATACCTATATTAGGCTAGAAAGAAGGAAATTATGACTGTGGTAATTCTGTGTAATGGTTTGTATTTGCAACTTTGTATAAGTTGATCAAAATAGAATTCGAGTCAATAACAATAATAATCCCTGATAAAGTCTCCCAGTTTGTCTTGCGTTGTAAGTCAATCACTCATTGTAGCATTAAGATGATCAATAAGGTCATATTGAATCGTATTATAGGCCTGAATAGGACCTATATTATCAATATTAAGAACCTTTCAAGGCATTTAGCCTTCTATTCCTCGTAGTTCTAGTGACCTTTTGAGTAGGGTTTTCTGTTTCTGTTCTCTTTTAGACTTGAATTTAGACATACCACTTGTCTCGGGTCATGTCTAAAACTTGTCATGTACTAACTTGAGTTACTCTCATTTTTTGACCCACCACCACCAGCACCGCCAACATCATCTTGAATCTTACCTAATAGAAGTATTATTAGAATATGAATCTACAAAGTGCCATGGGCAAGAGAAATGCCAACAGCTGACAATATAATAATGGCCTTACTAATTAAGAGGAGGGTCAATGTGAATATTGTACTGTACGTGATTTGTTGTATTGTAGATACAGTATGCAAGAAGTACACTCTATTGTAATATATAGTGATGAATTCGAAGAATAGAATATCATTTTGATCATGACATAAATCCCCGGTACAGAAGATTAGACCTCTTTAAAATGACTTGGCATCTCATCAAAATGATGGGGAAATACTAAATGATTTACAAGGTTAAATTTTTAATGCTAGAAACCTACCTAGATAAGTGGTTAATTTGATGAATCCTAGAACCTAATCTTGCTTCACGTGCCCAGTCGGCACACCTACCAAGGTTATCTTGATTGATGAACAAGAAAAGATCGCTTATTACATGTACCGGTTCACTGTACTCTTCACAAGGGCAAAAAACAGTTCGTGAAAGGCTGAATAGTAACGGTAGCTCCATTGCGTCACTGGTATGAGGAATCCACGTTTAGAGAAGCGCCCGAACGGTATACAAGGTGCGCCGCTATACAGGGGACCAGCATAAGCACCTGCCCCTGAAATATGTTCAACTATTATTTTCTCACATTACTTGATACTATGTGTGTTTGTCAATGGAAGGACTTCATTCAATTGTCCAAAGCCATTAATGTAATCTCAACGGCTCTATCTGAGCCGAACGTTGCCGTCATAATCGTATGCGGGCAGGATGATTGAAAGGCCGAAAGATGACCTGGTGACGAGAACAAACTGTTGGTGAAAAGCTGCATCTAAAGCTCAAGCAACATGTCCCTGACTTGTGTAACGTCTCATGCAACGTAGATCGTTCGGAGATCTTGTAGAGCGGAATGCACCGCTGGGTAATCCGTCTCACCGTTTAAATTTGTGGAGTCATCCATTATCGCAAGTCTCGGAGCAAAGAAATATAAAAGCTCCGGAATGCTAAGTGGCAGTCATAATGCTGTGTGGCTGAACCTAGGTATGATCTGTGCAGCGAACAAACGACCCAAAAACCATCAGATCCTGCAAGAAGAAGAAATCACTACAATTCGCTTCCAGAGCTTGCCCTGTAGTTGTCTAGCGCTCTTGCTTACCTTGTTCCTATCCCCTGAATGCCGGAAACCGATCGGTAATAATGGGAATCAAATTAGTAGAAGCTCAAAACCAACAATACGATAGTTACGCGAAATTTGTCGATCTTCTAGGATATCTATAATAAAGATTAGATATGAGCTATTCCTCCGCGATTGCTAATTAATGTGATTGATCCACGACCAGCCAGCTTCGATGTACCCAAAGGGAAGTTGACCCCGAGCAATAGTAAATTTTCCTATGCTATGGCTGATTACTTTCACAACTAAAGCCTTTAAAGGGTGGGGAGAAGATTAGAAGTTGATTCTTAAGTTTCAAGAGCCAACTTCATCTAATTCGCCGAGTTGTCATTACTTGAAGAATAAGTATTACATTAGTATAGCAGTATCCAAAACAGTCTTGTAACAACAGTATATATGTAAAGAATAATAGCAATAATACAGCAATAATAATGATAGTAATAATAATGAAATATTTAGGTAAATTATACAGTTTCAAGGGTTGAGTTGGTTTGTATTGTAATTTGTATTAGTAGTACTAAACCAGCATCTGGTTCAAAAACAAAAATAAATATCATAATTAAATTTAAATACTAATTACCCTATGTCTAAGTATATTTAACTTTCGTACATATCTAGCTATATTTAGTTAGATTCATTTTGAAGACGAACAAATTCTCTTGTATCATACCTTAGGCGCCTACCAACGAGTACTCAAGTAGACCATAGTGGAGTAGGTAAATATGGATTCTTACTATCTAGGAATGGGGCTCGCCTCAATCAAAATTCCCCCATATCCTTGTAGAAATTACAGCAAGCCACTAGAGCTTTGCACAGACTAATAATCTCATTGTCCTTGCGTGCATTTCACATTATACCGTATCACCATCCAATGTTCCTACTTACCTCGGCTCTTTCTCTACATTAAGATTTTTAGACTAGGTATATCAGGAAAATGGGGACAATGAATAATCATCTAATATCTGATCATGCCAGCACTCGTGCAGCTTGTGCAGAAACAGCAGCACGGTCGTTGAAGAACTAAACAGCAAGAGTATTTGTAACAGATATCTTCAATTGCGACAAGAAGTAAGGGCTTGGCATACCTATACAACAATCAGGAACATTCTAAAATGCTTCCATCAATGCACAGACATGTAGAAGATATGTTCTAGCCTTATACTTCTATCTAGGGGGGCTAGTCAATATCAATCCTGGGCTAGTCAATAACGATGATAGACTAGGTAACAGCAATCTCATTTCGATTTTCTCCCGCGCCTATCACATCACATCGCCCCTCCGAAATTCCTTCAAGGCCCGACCTCTTCGCCAGGCTTGCCGACTGCTTCATTAAACGCTGTGCATGCTGCATCAAATTTAAGGTCCAGCTAGGGTCGTCCAAAGCCATAGGTTTTGTATCGCGTTGTATCAGATGTTGATTTGGAGGTCACAACCACCATTAATACTACATCAACTATCAACTTACCTTGATAATTGGAGACTGTTCAGATACAAAGTGTCATATTCTATGCAAAGCTGGGAATGAAATATCTTGCCAATTACAGTGGATGAAGGAATCTTTTTCATTTAGGTCAAATTTAAATTGCTGAAGATAATTCCCGGTGTCACAATGCTAAATCTTATTATGGCCCCTGGACAAATGGGCAATCGCTAATCACAGTTGAGCACGAGATTGTAACCTTACGGCGCGATTATTTTATATTTTCGAAATCAAAATACGGTTCTTTCGTTTCTATTAGAAGATGATTATCAATTAGGTTAGAGATATTGTTAATCAGGTGTATCCATTGATGATATATGGAACAAACAGTGCGGCAGTATCATTAAAGAGCAGGCAAGCTTAAACGACATACATAGTATCCACACAAGCTGTCAAAAATACAAACGAAGAAGATCTTGGATCAGCCTCCCGACGAGACGATCTATACATGACGAGTCTTGAGGGGCGTCTAAGTACCGTACCGGGTGTGGGTCCTTCTACGATCACTCATCTCAAAAGCCCTAGGATGTTGAGCATGGGTCTGTATACAGACTACAGGCCTGCAGCGCTTCGTTCGTTTTCCCAGTATTCCTACTCGTGGGTGCGATGCTTCAAGGGACCTGGGGCCTGGTCATCTTGACTGGTATCCAAGGAATGAGGCGAGAAAACCCAAATCATCACCGAATTAAATATCAAGTTCGGGAGCGGACGACATATTCGTCTCCAGATATTTGACCACCCACATTCTTATCCTGCTTCAAATCTTCCCATCTTTTAATTCTTCACACCGTTGCTAAATCTTGCACTTAGCCACATCCGTCTATCTTCATAATTTATTTTTCTATTCCGAGTCCATGTACCAATAAAGGCAAAAACTTCAGTTATAGGCAATCTTCGAAACCCACAACGATACCCGTCATTGAACCTGGTATTAATTAACACCCTATTTCGTTACTATTTGTCTTTGGGACCGTACCATAATTTTGTACAGTTGGATCGAGTCCCATAGGGATCATTTAGACTTATTAGTTACGGCGAGCGGATATAGTACACAAATTCGGAGCTTGCGACTGCTTCCACAAAGACTTTCTGGACCTACCTAGACCTTCTATCATACTTCCGCCATTTTCTTTGGAAAGTTGAATCTCCATTGAGATTAAAATCGAATTGGTCCTGGTTTTAATCATCTTGATTGCTGCACATCTTTATTTTTATTTTATTTTGGCTTGTTCTCGCGCAACCGGTTTATTTCCCCCAATATATCGCATTACACCATCTTCGACAACTTTGGTACATCGCAAAAACTATTTCAGATTCTAAGATCGGCTTAATCTACATACAATAAACTAATAGTACTCACTTCCGAGTATATTCAGACGGTTTAGTGAGGGTGTACGAAACAGGAAACTGTCTTGTCGACCTTGTCAGCGCAGCTCTTTTGCCCCAGCAGTACCAAACTTTGCCTGTACTACAACTACCCAATCAGAAGATACTTCAATATCTTACTCATTCATCCACTGCATCAATCGGATTTGTCTTTCTGCCTTATTCAATTCTTTTTCGCTTCCTCTATACACAAAGGTTGAAGTTGGAGCGTCTATCTATATCTATGCATAAGCCGAACCAAACTCTGCGCATAATACCTTGTATACTTCACCTTTTCAACGGAATTCCCGTTTCTCTTACTGGAACCTTCTGGCCTAATTTTATATAGCCTAGACTCTCGAAATCCTATTGATGATTATCGATATCCAAAAGACACCAAGTAGAGCCTCCATCAACTTCTCACTACGAAACGAAAATATCAGATCTTATTCTTCTAGCATCCTTTTGGCATCAGTCTTTCGTTTATACTAAAAAGAAGCCCTAGCCTTACACAGCCATTATACCGCTACTATAAAGTCCCCAATCGGTCGAGACATTGCTTACCGGGTCTGATTTACATCAAGACCAAATCAACTACTTAGGAGCCAACTTAGACCCACAAAAACACTTGCTAAGAAAATTGTATTGGTATTGTACCAACTTCAACTCTGAGACTCTTGGATCCATGCGCCTTGTTCTTAAAATTTCCCTGGCAAGTTCACTTCTGGTTCTCTTCACTTTATTCGAATCTTGAACAATCTCATCACCACGATCTTCATCTCAACCACGACACAAAGGCGGCAAACTTGAACCAGAAAAGAAAACCAAGGGATCAAGTGTAGATAGAAAGGATCGCTTTCTGAAGCATGTCTGTCCATCCTCTGCACGACTTTGCACAGGCACAATCTGCTCAAGTGCCAGGATTGCGAAGGTATGTTTTCCTCCAGTACCTCTAACCTTCATGCCACTATTACGACTATTGGAGAGAAGAACTGACCATTTCATTTTAAAGTAATGACTGCGAGCTTGTCGTTAGACAGCAACCTGTATATTCGAGAGTAGGTGTCGGCAAAGAGAAAGGTAAATTCGCCAGAAATCCCTTCACGACACCATCAATTAATCCTCTTACAGATCGGAAACCCGTCGATCCTCCACCTATTATCCAGCTTAGAATACATCCAGACTCTGATCCTGCTCAAAACTACCTTCAAAGTAGGTTCAACCAATCGAGTTTATACTTCATTCACTGCTAACATGGTTTCCTACAGGCCCATACTTCTTTGTATCATGTAGTCTACTCGTAGGGGAGTCTGATGTTGCAGCTAGTAACAACACTCCAGCCAACCCCGGTGCTTTGTTGGGGGGCACTCTGGTATCATCTCTTCATCGTCTAAAAGATCCTTTCACTCAGAAGGATGGCGCATACTTCGTATTTGGTGACTTATCCGTCAAGGTAGAAGGGAACTTTAAACTGCAATTCAACCTTTTCGAAATGCGCGATAACGACTGCTACCACATTGCATCGACTACTTCTATGCCATTCCTTGTTCATTCTACAAAGAGCTTCCCTGGAATGAATGAATCTACTAAGCTGACAAGATCATTCGGTGAGCAAGGTGTTCGGCTGAGAATTCGCAAGGAGCCTCGGGCGTTGTTGAGAAAGCGAGGACCAGCCTCCGATGATTATTTACCCAGGCAATACGCCAAACGAGCCAAAGAGCAAGACGAGGACTCTTTATCTCATGACGATAAGTATAACGAAAGGGAACATCAGGGCACCGCGCAGATTCCGCAACAGGAGCCGCTTGACGATTCCACGCAGACACAACAGGCTCGACAATATCCACACCTTTCCTCTACCTCAATCGGCCCATATATCGATGTCAAACGACCGAGACCGGATTCTGACCAGAATCAGCAGCATTCGGGTATTCACAGCCCTCAGAGTTACAACCAACATGAAGTTCTCGATAACTCACAATGGCAAAGAAGATCATTCGCAGATGTTCAATCTCCCGCCTTTCCAAACCAGCAATTCTCCTCACAAGCTCAGATGTCTAATTATGACTTGAATTCCTCAAATTATGCCCACTCTCCACAATTGGTAACTACTCCAGTTCGAGATCAGTTTTTTGCGCAGCGTTTATCGAACACCCATTTACATAACTCCCCACAGGCAGATTCGCAGTTCGAACTCAGCAGTCAGCGATCACCTCCCACATACTATACCTCGCAGCCACACGCTCAGTTTGCCCGACCAATGCAGTCATCAGGCTCATTAACAGATGCTTCACCAGTTCACCGGCTTCCTCCCAACTACCAGAATATGGGCTATGCAACTAGACCGCAACTCACGCCTGGAAGCATGCCACCACCATCTTCAGCGATGGGCAGAGGCAATATTCCCAGCTACATGGCGTTTGGCCGGAGAGAAGAGTTTGAAGGATTACCTGGGCCGCAGGGCCTTGGCATAGGAAATTACCCAGAGCCTCTTCCCAGTAACTATGGCTCCAGAGGCGGAATGACTCGGCCCGCGGCGGTTACTACAACAGCTCCCGACCTGGGACAATATTAGTCGTCAGTATCATGAGAATATCTTCGCCATGGATTTCGAAATGCAGAGGTTCAATTTCTGCCGGGCGATACTTCCCTAGTCGAAAGGGCTCTCCGTGCATATAACTTGGATGGTTTACATAGCCCGGGAAATTATCGGGATTTTTGCTCATATTTATTGTTTATTTGGTCCGACACAAGGGCCTTGGGAGGTGGCGGTTCTTTGCTTTCCTCTCCAGCATATGGCAGGGAAGGACTTGGATGCAAACACTGCACAATTTCATGCTCTGGGGCGTTGGACGGTAAACAAGCAGGCACATATGGCTCCAGTATACATTCGTTCGCATTATCACTACTGTTGCCTGGTGGTTTTTTCTTTGTTCTTTTCAATGTAGAAAGCTTTTTCCTTTGTTTGCTTTTTATTTTCTTAAACAAAAAGTTCGCCGGCGCGCGAATGTCTCTTCGGGCCGGTATACCCAGGGTTTTTCTGGAATATTGCATTGGGTCAGGGCAGCATAGGAAAGGGTTGGAGGCCGGAAATTGTATTTTTAGGATGGGGCGAAACAGTCGGGCGGGTGGCCGGGTTATAATGCTGTAATCAACACTATTGGCAATGGGACGAGGGAGGATAGGGTCGAAAACAGTTGAGTGGATGAGTTAAATGCTGTATTCAACAGAATTGATAATGGGATGAGGATGGATCGGATGGGGGTGGATGGAGATGGGTGGATGCAGGTGGTGGTATGTGGGTATATATCAACAACACTTTTTTACATACTTTGGAAGTTGCATTCGAATAGTTAGCGAGCATAGTAACCAATTTGGTTTCAACTTCCGAGGGGTCTATATCTTTGAAAACAAGTCTTGTTTCAAATGAGTTTGAGCAGTATTCTGTGTAGAAATCCCTCGTATGTGAGCCGGAGAGACTTATATATTCACTTCGCCATTTGATGATGTCCTTTTCAGACCTTTTCGGGAAGAACGAAAGAATCCTATGCATGCTTATGAAGCTATGATGGTTCACTTACTTGACTCCGGGTACCCTTGCGATATATAATGAGGGGTAGCGAAATTCTCGGTTATACAACCTGTAAGATCTAGTTTCATCCCCAATCACAACTGTGTGTTGCCTCATAAATACTGCCAAAAGCACTTTTCGAATATAATTTTAGGGATGAGCACTGTATAGGCATCAACACAGACATAGTTCATCACATCTTATCCTTGAATTTCCCCATGGTTATAACAGACTCTGTGCCTGGAAGCTGTGTTATGTACCCGAGAATGTGGGGTACTGTACCGATATCCTGGGGTACATTACAATACTTCTTTTAGATTGCTCTTATTTCACCACCAATTCTCGGTTTAATCGCTTCTCTTACAATCATTTACCTTCGACTATACCAAGTTAATTTAGCCTGATCAGCAACTTGATATCTCATGAGGCTTAGATATTCCCCATGTTTTGGATGCTGTGCGATCCTCCCTGAAACTCGATCAGTGATCAAAACTACTAAGCCCAAGTCTATTGTACCTCCTTAACCGTCAGCCAAGCCATGCTTTTTAGGCTTAGTTAGAAATAACAAGAGCTAGGACGTTAGGGTGGTGGCGTAAATTGCGAGGTAATCTACTGTAGCTACAAGTCTTAAAAATTGAAGATTTTGAGGCACATGATATGATATGGCAAGACGCTGCAAGATGCTGTAGCTTTAGAAAACAACGCTTTAACATTATGCCTATTAGTTTGACCTCTGTTAACCGTGTAACCTGCTAAAGATTTGATGTCCACCATTTTATATATCGGAATAACCAATTCATTAAGTCAAGCTTGTAAAGTAGTTTCTATGAATTGGATGTGCGAATTTAAAATGAACGAACATATCTATGAGCAAGTGCTGGCAACCATCCCTCTTTCATTCTGGTAGGTCAACTTGGTTATATAGCCAAAAGTTTGTGTGTATTGCTGAGCATATTTCGAGTACTACGTAATCCGTTGTAACTTATTCCTGAGATACCATGGGGTATAGCTCTTCTTGAACAGTGTGGTTTAGCATTAGCACTCCATATTAGTCCACTGTTATATGCCGTTTTCGACACAAAATAGATTTTATTGCTTCATGTTGGTAAGAAGTGTATAGATGAAGACGTCTTCGTATTTATTACGGCATTTTCGATTGCAGAACTATTAGAAATATGCATTAATACTGCAAGTTATCCCATGGCCCTTTTGACAGATGGCATGAGCATGTACCAAATATACCAAATGATGCTAGCAATCACAAAACAATCCAAACAGCCTTTCCTACTTTTCGAAGGTCGGGAAACTGGAGTCACCAACTACTCGACACGGCAACAGAAGTCGGAAAATCTTCTACCGTACTCAATACCCCACCGGCCCTTTCTGTGATTTCGATACACTCCTAGACTCTATGCTCCGTGTTTGCTGAGGAGCCTTACTACGGTACTTCCTTTGATTTCAGCCGCTGGTAATGATTCTCTCGGATTCTCGAAAACACTATTCAACTATCACGTCACCATGTTCCACCTCACCATGTTCCACCGTACAGGTGCCAACATGTTAGTAATCTTGCAACCAGTAAGTTGATTGGCTACATGGTAGACACGCACTCAACATCGACTTCAGGAACATATACATTATCGAAAAGCATCTTAAATCGGCCCGTTCAAAAGCATCAAAACCCCACGGGTTCCTCTTACCCACTGCTTACAATCCATATTCCTAATCCTTTGTATGTTTGCAGGGAAAAGTAATACATTTTGTACTTAGTAATATTGATTTGCCATGGGTAGGATTTTCCTATTTTGCGTTTCACATCAATTTGGCAACTTCTGTCTTTTGTTGTGAACTTGAGACTTGGTAGATATTGATTCCTTGCTGGATAATGAAATATGTACAACGATGGATTGAGAACTTAAATAATTCTTTTCTCGAGCTATTCCACCATAACGTCAGATTCAACATATATTTCGGGGAAACGATAAGTGGTTCAGAGAATAGAAGACATACCCTCCAAGGATTGTTGAGCTCAAACCCGAGCGGTGCAGAAGGGTTGTCGGTTTGTCCGCGAAGAAATCCAGTCAGTCTCCGGTCTCGATCCATCACTATATCTTTGGTCAGCTAATACAAGTCTGCAGAATAAATATTGATTACTTTGCTAAACAACTGTTAGCAAGTGCGTCCTCGTCCAGTCTAGATCAATACTCACTCTGTCCCAAGCATCCACCGAGTGTCTCGCTCTCTTTCCGCCATTCTGCATATGTCTAATCTTGGATAATCCAGCTCCTGTGATACCAAACATCTGGAAACATTCAGTACATTGCTTTTGTAGCAGAGGAAATCGCATATTGGGGAGTACAAACCCCAAGCATGATTCCATAAGGAAGAAGAGCTTCGAAAGGAACACCCATCGTGATCGTTTCAATCGAATCTATTTACTTTGTTAGAATTCCGGCCTCTCAAGTGCAAATAGTAACTAGCAGAAGTTGTCGCACCTAATAATTGTTGTTGGCAGGCTCAATCGAATTGATTTGACTTTGTAAGATGGTGAAATTCATTGACGACGTCGGCAAACGAATTCCACCAAACCCTTGGGTGAGTGATGACTAAGGCTAGACGGTGTCTGAACAACGACTTCTGGGGTATTAACGGGCATGGGAGTCAATAATCTAACGCCAACAAATGCTTATCAATTCAAGTACACTTTGATTTACGCGTTGAAAGTCATATGGTTGGGAATTTGATGAATTCATAATTATTTCTCGATGCGTACAATTTAACTCGTCGCGTTCACTGGAGATCTTGGAGAATCGGAAGCGTAAGATTATACGGTTCTATAACATTTCAGCGCGCAACCCCTGCGCAAGACTCATTTCAACCGGTCTCCTTCTGCGCGCGGTTTACTTCATCAAAATATCAGTTTGCGACAAACGACATCTGTCAGCTCTCGATTTCTACTGCGGCGCAAACTTCAACAAAGGGCGCTCCAGTACCTGCAGCCTCGGGGTTTTAACTCCTCCAAGCCGTCTACTTTACAATAGTTTCCACACATACTGCGCATGAAACGGAATCACATAAAATATGGCGGCAGCGGCAGCGGCGCTCATGGAGGAGGAGCTTCAAAATAGCATGGCGACGTCTGAGGATAAGGGCGATCTTGAAGAAGATGAAGGGTTGGTCGCAGACACCATAACGGAGAGTGCGAATGCATACGCCGCGGAAACCCAATTACAAAATGGCATGCTGGAGGATCAAAGCGAAATCGATGAGGACATGGACGGTCTAGAAGGCGAAGAAGAAATGGCTACAGATGAAGAGGAAGAAAGGGAGGAAGGAGAGGACGATGATGAAATAATCGCCGAGGATGAAATGGAGCCGATGGAAGAAATGGAGCCGATGGAAGAAGATAGAGACGATATTGAGAATGAGTTTCAAAATGAAGAGGATGATGAGGATGACGACGAGGAAGGTGTTGGTGCCGTCAAAATACAGCCTGGTTTAGAAGATGATGAGGATGAAGATGCGGAGAGTGGCTCGGAAGACGACGCAAGCTCCGCGAGTATTGATGAAGACGATGATGATGAGTCGAAGGCTTCCAGTGATATTGAGGAAGCACGATGGGTTTCAAATGGCGAGGAGGATGAAGAAGAAGAAGTTGGGAACCCGAATCGAAATCGTTGCATGTATGTTTTCTCTCTGGTGCCAGCTAAATACTCGATTGCTAATACTACTGTAGCTTCTGCCAACAAAATGAAGAAAATGACCCAAGCGAGGAATTCGAACTTTATTTGGCATGTGAGATGTGTGGAGACAATGGTAAAGTTGACCCAGTAAATTTATCATCGGTAAGGCTGACTAGGCTATAGCGCATCGGCAATGTGCCCGAGATGTGGGCGCGCTCAAGTCGGATGAAGGTATGTACTTTACCGTCCTGCAAGATTGACGCAGCTAATTATAGTATATTAGAAACCGAAAATTGGTATTGTCCAGATTGTCACGAGCAGAACCTGGTGCCCCCCAAGCAAGACAAGGATAAAGAGATTACCAACGATGGAATGGGAGAAGCGGAGGAGGAAGAGGAGGAAGAGGAGGAAGAAGAGGAGGAGGAAGAGGAGGAGGGAGATGAAGGTATAGAGCAAGTTGCTAAGTCTGAGAGAAGGATATCCCGGGACAGAGTACCAGGAGACTTGCTGCCTCCGAGACGTGGTGCTTTGAAGTCGGATTCACATTCTGTCTTCGAACAATTAATTACCCCAGAAGATCCAATGGATGGATCTCGTCTTCTTCGCAAAAGAAAGACATCATCGACCGATGACGATGCGCATATGGATGATGGAACATTAACAAGAAAGAGAGCCCGAGATAAAGACAGCCTCTCAAACCACTCGAAACAGAATTCTTCTGACGGACGATTGACCAATGTTCATAACGAGCCTACAGCAGACGCACATAGCATCGCATTGGCTAATGGCGACAGGAATATCAGAAGAGATGAGGAATCTATAAGTCCCCGTACTTCAAGATCACTTCGTCCAAAATCTTCACCAAATGTATCCGTCAACACGATAGAGAAATCAACTTCGACTTTCAAGATTAAAATACGCATCAATCCTGCAGAATTAAGCAATATTACCTCTCGAGCTCCCAAACCTAGGAAACGACGCGGCCGCGGCGCGTCAAAGGTGCGGTCTGCAGCAACATCTACCGCCCTTGCCAATGCATCCTATTCGCATCCGTTCTACACTCTCCATGAGAAAGAAATGGAGGAGTTGAAATCCAAACCTTACGGTGGCATTCTTAGCGAAAGTGAGGCCGATACAAGCTTGACGATACCCAAAATAGAACATCGACGCCAATTTGATGAGGCCCGGCAAAGAGCAGAAGAGGATTGGAAGGCCAGGGCTGCTGCTGCTGCCGAAGCTGCAGCTAAAGCGGGGCTCAAGAAAGCACGCAAAGTATCGGGGCCAGCTAGTCAGATTGAGTACATCGACTTCGGCCAATATCAGATAGATATTTGGTATGCAGCCCCTTACCCGGAAGAGTATAGCCGCAACAAAGCTCTTTTTATTTGTGAGTTCTGCTTGAAATACATGGAGTCCGAAATTGTCGCTTGGCGCCACAAAACAAAATGTCCGTGGAAACACCCGCCGGGAGACGAGATTTATCGAGATGGAAAGATTATGATTTTTGAGGTTGATGGTCGGAAAAATCCACTCTATTGTCAAAATCTTTGTCTTTTGGCAAAACTGTTTCTTGGCTCGAAAACGTTATACTACGACGTGGAACCATTTTTGTTCTATGTCATGACGGAATACGATGAACTGGGTTGTCACTTTGTGGGTTATTTTTCTAAGGAGAAGCGGCCTAGCAGCCTTAACAATGTTTCGTGCATTCTTGTACTTCCCATTCACCAAAGAAAAGGATACGGACACCTACTTATTGATTTTTCGTACCTTCTAACCCGCGTTGAGAAGAAGACCGGTTCTCCAGAGAAGCCTCTTTCGGATATGGGTTTAGTCTCATACCGAAATTACTGGCGACTCGTCCTCTGCTACTACCTACAAAGTTTCAAACCCTCGGATCGTATTCCAAGCATCAAGTCTATCTCCGATGACATGGGTCTCACCCCAGATGATGTCATTTCTGGTCTCGACGCAATGGGCACCCTTGTTCGCGATCCAATCTCCGGTACATACGCCATGAAATTGAGGCCTGAGTATTATAAGGAAGTCATCAAACATCATGA
This sequence comes from Rutstroemia sydowiana, assembly GCA_000812895.1. NCBI lineage: Eukaryota > Fungi > Ascomycota > Leotiomycetes > Helotiales > Rutstroemiaceae > Rutstroemia > Rutstroemia sydowiana. The sequence goes on along the minus strand of JWJB01010122.1, from coordinate 10,247 downwards.
GTTGAAGGGGTATGCGAAACTCAATATCAAGAGTTTGGTTTGGACACCTTTTGTCATGGGGAGGGGCAATGCATCTGCCTTCGACCATGCACCGCCATTGAATACGGTGGCGCCACGTGAAGAGGATGAAGACGAAGTACCAAGCGTCGAAGGTCCATCAAATTTAAACAATCGCGATATTCCTATGAATGGCACTACCAACGGCGATACGGATGAGATGACAGAATCTCTAGGCAAGTTGACTACAACAAGCAAATTTATTAGAGTTGCTAGTTCAGATGGCAGTGTCGGAAAGTCAGCATTGTCACAGAAGATAAATGGTGCTGCTAAAACATATTTTGATCTAGCCTCGTCTATACCGGCCGTTCGATTTGTAGTTTTTCCTCCTTTGCCTGGTACCCGAAGGGGCATCTTTCCACGCACACCTATTCCCCGACCCATCTCTCGTCCAAGAACATCGCTTTCCTCATCATCTTCAGTCACTCACCCAAAGTCCCGACGATCATCAGGATCAATAATTCGGCGTGCATCCTCTGCCTCCACTTCGCGAGCACGCAGTACTAAGGCAGCTCGCAGAAAGAGTGGTGGTACAGGACGTGGGCCTGGAAGATGGCCAAAAGGTACCAAGAAAAGTGATTTTGGAAACGCTCTAAGTGGTCCCGGATTGCCTCCTAAATTACTGACCCAACGAAGTAAGCTAGGGAATGAGGTACTACTAGGGGATGAAGAAGAAGAAGAAGAAGAAGAAGAAGAAGAAGAAGAAGAAGAAGAGGAAGAAGATAACGACGAGGATGATAACCAAAGCGCAAGCATCGAGCAGGAGCTAGACGACGAAACAGCAGTCTATGATACGCCAGCGCCTAGATCAAGAAGGGGCAGAGATTCTTCTTCGAAGGGCGTGGGATTGGGCAAGCCTCTCATGCTAGGCAAGGGTAAGGTAATGGGAAAGGGCAAAGGTCCACTCGTTGATGCCGAAGGCGATCAAGAAATGGAAGATGCGCCGGTGGATGAAGGGGGTGCTGAAGGAGATGCGGGTGTTACTACAGCAGCCGTAACTGCCAATAGGGAATCAGAAGAGATTGAGGATGAGGAGGGTGCCGAAGTCGCGGTTGAAGATTAGGATCGTTACACGGTGCATGAATTTGTGGGATTGGGACATGCGTAACAGGGTAAGGGTAATTAAGCTACAAAGGCGTTTTGGGATGATCCTTTACGAACACTTGGCATGATGGCATCTCGGCAGAAATGGCCGGCTTTTGCCCATGCACCTTCAGGCGTATTCGAGGGAGGAATCTCTCTATGCGATTCTTTGTAATTATTTTTGTACAATAGCCCCGTAACATTATCAAGGAACCAAAGATAACATGGTAAAACCGAATATGATTTATCATTGACAGATTCAATCCTACCTCCAAAATGTATCTTCGAAACCATAAGGGTTAAAATTTGAGTATCTCTAGAGGTGCAAAGTGATGACATTATATTCATTCCTCTTAATAGTTTCAGAATACTCGAAGTTCTAAAATGTGAATAAGAAATGTAACCAATCGGCCTACTTAATTATCCATCCAAACTTCTAATGTAGAACATTTGAGAACTTATAGTGGATATAAACAAGCTTATTTCGCTAAATCGTACGGAGTACGATGAGATTATCAAGGCAAGGCAAGGGTAGATAATCAGGAACTTAGGGGTAGAGGGGTGTAAGCTCAGATAAGGTTAATGTTTCTTGATATATTCCGAATTGACCAGGATTTTTTCTTCACTCCTGAATATTGAGTTCTGAGCCATGAGGAGTTCTTACCATCTACATACCTAAAATCTTTGGTTTCCTAGGTACAGTATTGTACTTCAGATACTTCGCCTTAAATCTTATCTACCTTCCTATATTATTGAAATTGTCAATCTCAAATTTAGGAGTTAATCCATAGATATATACGAAAAGTACGAAGTATATAAAATATGTATTGAAGCCCTTTTCCGTTCAAAATTCAAACAGATCCATTCAGGAAATACTCCTAGGTACTTTTAATAAGGACAATGTCCCTTGAACTAGGCTAGGATGGTAAGGACTAAAAAACAAGGATTCACTCGGGTTTAATTGCCTTTTGTATGATATAGGTATAGATATAGGTATTAAGTTTAAACCTAATAACCAAATATCTAATGGAGCACAAGTACATACCTACAATACCCAGATAATGTTAAAGTTGGTAAAATAAACACCTAGCTTCTACTATTTAAAAGGGTTTGGATATACTCCGGTCTATGTTTTTAAAGAAATCTATAGTACTAAATAAATATATATATATAAAATTATAACTTCAGTAGATGGATCTATATTAATCTATATTAACCTATACTAACCCACCCATAATATTCTATAATTGCCCCCCCCCATTTATTGATATATGTAGGGCTAAGGGATACCTATTTAGGACAAACTAATAACTCTAAACAGATTTAAAGAGACCTAAAGAGATTTAAAGAGGCCTAAGAGTTCTTTAAAAGGTCTAAGTACCTATAAAGTACAGCACCTATACTACCTATATGTAAATATACTAAACCACCCCACGTCTTGATCCACCTATATCAAACAAGATGGTGAAACTTCGGCCAATAAACATGACACCATAATTACTACAACTACCACAGTAACCACACCACTCTACCAATATTTTATCATAACTTACCAATAATATGTTTTTCCTTTCGTCCATTACTGGTTGATTCATGTATCAACTATTTGTATTTTGTGTCTGTTCATAACACTCAATCTCCTTTCCCCCCCAGTGCTCACCATCTAATCATTCGTGAATTGGTAAATTATCCCATGTTCTTAATAGTGGGTCAGACATTCGTGAGATTTCCTTCAAGGTTAAGTTTACTTTGATCTTTTTTTGCTTTTCACATTCCACATTGGCATTTGGCACAAAGTAAAGGAGGACGATGGTACAACATCCTGGCCGTTGTTGGGTAGTACAGAGCGATAGATACAGTATTGCCGGTATTACATAACTTACTTGATCAGAGCCTCCATTATATCTATTGTTAGCCTTTAAGCGAGTGGCACAGGCTACAAAAAACTGTCATCTGAAATATGATACAAACTCAAACGGAGCATAACTTCGGTATATACAGGGCTGTGTACAGGCATGAGATGACGATTAAGGGATGTTTCTGAAAGCGTTTTCAATGAGTGGGAATGATCGCTGTATCTATCTACCAGGTGCATCAGATGGTGTAGGAGAACGCATTGCTTGGGTAGGGGCGACATGGTGATAGATCGTGTTTTGTGAGGGATAGTAGGCCCACATGGTTCTTTAAAACCGTTGATATTTCCTTCCTACATATATCCCATCACTCGCAGTTTAATAGCCATATCTCTTCACCATCTTTCTTCCTCATTATCATTTTATTTTCTTCACAGGGTCCAGGTGATTCTTCTGTTCTAATTAACCCCTAACTTATATCCATTCTTTCATTCAGTGCAGAGCACCTTTAAAACTCAACCTTCAAAATGTATACTCCTTCTATCTTTGCATGCGCGGCACTACTTTCCGTTGCCAGCGCTCATTCCGAAATTCTTTTTGCCCAGGGCACAGGTGCTACAGGAGTCAGTGTCGGTTTCGATGGTAAGATTTCAGGAGCTCCGCCGCTTTATATGAAAGATCTAACATGACATAGTCGTCACAAGCATCGCCAGAAACTGCACTTCCATCAGTCCCTGTCAACAAGATGCCACCCTCATCCGTGATGCAGAACTCGCCGCAGGAATTGTCGGTGAGTGCGGACGCACAGAAATTGGTGGAGCTATTAGTGTCGGGGCAAACACCGAGAACGCCATCGCCTCTGGCGCAATTACCAGTGTCACATCTGGTGGCAGCTTGCTCATGACCATTCACCAAGTCAACGCTGATGGAGCCGGTCCCTACGAATGTGATGTGGACGAGGGCAGCAATTCTGGAACTTTCACTTCAGCTCTTACCATCACCAACAACGTCCCCGGTGTCAACGGTCTCTCCCAAAACAAGACTCAAGACTTCAACATGACACTTACTATGCCTACCACCCTCAACTGCGTTGGAGGTTCGACCGGTAACGTCTGCACCGTGCGCTGCCGCAACAACTCCGTCGCCGGCCCCTTCGGTGGCTGTATCGCCGTCCAGCAAAGTGATGCCACGGGCACCACTGCCAACACTGCCACCACCGCCGCAAGCGCTTCCGCCTCTGCATCTGCTACAACTGCTACCACTGCAAAGGCCGCAGCAAAGAAGGGAAAGAACGCCAACAAAGCACGATCTGGAACACTTCGATGGGCTTCCCGCTTCATGTCATCTGACAAGTTCGATGAGACCACTGCCTAAGTTTGAGTTGCATCACGCCGTGTATGAGTAGTAGAAGGAATGAACCGATGGTCGGGAGGAAGATGTCTTTAATGTATATAGATCGCCGATGCCATGATAGATACCTAGATTGATGCGAGAGCGCAGGAGGATCGGGCGAAGGAGAGTTAAGGAGAAAGAAATACATTTACACCCCCAAAAATATTCTTCAAATGTTATTATTAAGAGAAAATAGAGTTTTATATCAGAATTACCTGCATTTCCATTTTTACCTGCATTTTTCATTTTCCTTATACTATCTACGATTTCATGGTTACAAGTATGATGCGCCAACAATGTCCGAAATATTCAAGACAGCACACGACAACATTGTACAACCAACAGAAGTTTCTCATTTCTAACTTCATAATCTAATCTCCCCTCCTCTCGTCTCCGTCCCACCTAGCAAATTAGCAACCATCCAAATCCCAAATCTCAAAAATGCCGAAGAATACCCCCCACCTCAAATATCGTATCGGCATCCACTTTTCATTTCCTCACCACCGTGCCACCAACCGCCACAATGAAACATGATTTGCTTCACTTTATTCATACCCCCAACATCCACTCGACCGATCCCCTCGCCACAATTTACACATTTTCATTTTTCCCCTTGGAAGTTGTTTTACCAATTTCAACCGGTATTTTATCTTTTTCATCTTATTTTTATACTTTTCATCTTAACAATATTCATTCACATCTAATACATCAAATCACACCACTTTTATGTTATTTACAACTATTATCCCATACAAAGTTCCTTTCTTCCCACACCAAAACATGATTTTTCATCATCAGACAAATTCTAAAACTAATATCAAAATTATAATCTATATATCTACCGGCACTAGTATTAGTATTAATACTAGTATCGGCATTTGGAAAAATGATTGATCTGATTGAATTGATAGAAAAGGATGAGAGGATACGAGTAGAGAGACACTTGATTAGGACGGATGGATAAACGGATACCATCACATCATATTGTTTACCTTCTCTTGCGAGTAGCGAACAGCGAGCGAGGATTATCAATTTATGAGTATCGACTTATACTTAAGTAGTTGATATTTCGCACCACTACCTATTGGAGCTAGCTACTTAGGTATTGTAATTGTAGATGCTCTACTTATATACCTAGGTAGGCAGTATCACCGCATACAACCAGTACAATATCGAAATATTCAACTTATCCATTCACCTAGATCATCTATCCATATTAAATCGAAATGCTAGCTAGGGTGCAACGAATATAATAAATCTTCACAGTACTTCACGAAATTTCGTCAGTAAATATCGAAGAATATCAAACAATTACATTAGACTACTATACACATTCATTCAATCCCATCTATTTCCAAACTCCACAATAAAGTTTCAACTGCCTTCTATCTTCTTTTCCTTTCCTTTCCTCTCCTTTCCTTTCCTTTCACAGTAACTATAATCTTGGTTCGTTTTCCCTTCCCTTCTTTTCTCTTCCATTCGCAAAGAGAAATATATCCATCCATCCACAGGATTTACGCATCATCTCACGCGCACACAAACATACAAACACTTACCCAACATACCAATATATACCAACGCTTATCAATATCAATCATTACCTCCACAATCAAGCACGCACGCAAGCAAGCAAGCACACATTAAACAAGAATCAAACTCGACAGATTACCAAAGTAGACACGATACGGAGATCCAAAGAATGAAAAACAATATTCTTCATTGATTTCATTTCATTCGATTTCTACTTTTAGAGAGAGGAGATAGATAGAACCATCACATCACAACAACCCCCCAAAAAGCAAGAGAGCGCCATCCATACGAAGTACACATCATACATAGCATATATAGCATTCATCCCTTAATTGATACATTCGCACACCCAGCCAAGCAAACACAAAGACACCAATACAACACATAAACTGAATGTAAAGTCCAAATTCCAATTTTCCCTTTCTGCATATGCAAAATAACCAACCTAACCTGCATCCGTACCAACACACAGATGCATACCGCAAACACAAGTATCAGAGGGTGGTTGAAAGAACAAAAACAAGAACAAGTTATTTTTGTGAACAAAGTAAGTTGGTCAACATAAGTAAAGGTAAAGTAGAGCATTTTTCCCTAGTCCCCGCCAGCCGAAATGTGAAAACCAAAAAAGAAAAAACACTAAAAGGAGCCCATGCATGAATATAGCATGGCATCCATCATCACAAACACCGAATATAAAGAAGAGGGAAAAGTCATGCCATGCATCCATGAAATTACTTTACTCCTGCCTTTTGATCCATCAATCCATTGCATCCATACATTGCATCGCGCATCGCATCGCATAGCATAGCATCCATTCCGTCCCACCCATCCTCCATCCAACAAACATCCCATCCTGAAAACAAGCAACCCTAACATGAAAACCGGACGTGTATATGCTGTTGCATACAGCAAAAGTAAGTAAGCAAATACCACCTTACATAATAATAGCCGGCACATCCACATTGACCTTGATGCTCTTATGAGGAAGGATACTGCCACCATTTACGTAGATCTCGTCGCCGATTGTAACATCATCTCCAAGAACACTGACATTTTCCAAGCGCGCCCATTTTCCAACGGAGGAATTCCATCCTACAATTGTGCTCTTGACCCAGGCGTGGTCCTTAACCTTGCAGCCCTCGAGGAGGACGCAGCGTTGCAGGCGCACACCATCACCAATAACGACATTTGGTCCGATAGTTACGTTGGGGCCAATGCGGCAGTTCTTGCCAATTTTGGCTGAGGGATCGATCAATACATTTCCGCCATGTACGTAGGGAGTGTTGGCTGGGGTGAGGAGTTTGGAGCCCTTCTTAGTGAGAGAGGAGAGATAGAGACAGGTTCCAGAGAGGAAATCTTTGGGTTGTCCAACATCCATCCAGAAGCCCTCCAAATCAAATGAATGTAATTGACCATCTGCGCAAATGGCTGGGAAAGTCTCCTGTTCGATGGAGGTGGGGCGGAGCTCGATACGCTTGAGGACACTTGGATTTAAGATGTAGATACCGGCATTGATGCGGTTTCCGACGAACTCGACTGGCTTTTCGACGAACCGGTCGATTCTAGATGCTTGATTGGGCTTATGTACAACGACACCATATTTCGAGGGCTCTTCAACCTTGGTGACAACAATGGTACCCTCGTCGCCGTGGGCCTTGTGGAAAGCGGCTAGATCCGCAAATGGGTATTCACAGATGACATCTGAATTGAGAACGAAGAAAGGAGCATCATCTTTTCCGAGGATTTCTTCTGCGAGTTTGAGAGGACCCGCGGTACCTAATGGTTCGGATTCGATTGAGAATGTGATCTTAACGTTGAATTTTTCTTCGTACTATGTGCCTGAGTTAACTTCTGCGGTGTAACCCAATGGGTTTTCTTGGGTTGTATTTCATACCTCAGCCAAGTACTTTTCCATAACTTCTGGGCGGTAATTTACTGCCAATACGATATCTGTAACTCCTGCCTCTGCCAAGGCCTCAACTTGATGTAGAATCATGCGTTTATTACCAAACTCGACCAAAGGTTTGGGCAAAGTAAGAGTCTGTATATGGATTGTCAGTGGGGGAAGTTTTTATGAAGCCATTCAACTCTGCAAGAACGTCGTATAGAATTCGAAGATCGCATTATATTGTTGGGAAACGTACGAGAGGTCGTAGACGGGTGCCAAAGCCACCGACGAGAATAAGAGCTATAGCAAAAGTTAGAGATACATCCCAAAGATCTGCAGTTGAATCGCGCGCCAAACTTACCCTTCATTTTGAAAGTTTTTAAATTATTGGAATTGTGTATAGGAAGTTGTATGTATTCCCAAATCTACCCCGCAACCAAGAAGGAAGAGCAGCTGGTCGGATCTTTTAATATAGAGTTGAAGGTTGGTCGCAATGGAATCTTTTAAAGAATGTGGTGAATAGGATTGTCCTTGCAACTTCGAATATTTGTTCAGGTGATGGTTGTTTTTTGTGGAAGAAGTAAATTCTATAATTCAAGAAATTAGATACTAGAAATCAACGAGAGTGTATCTTTCTGGATATAAGTTCCAAATAAATATAGAAAGCGATTTATGAATCAGAGAGTTTGTCTTTTGGTGAAGTTGTCTTCTTCTCTTCTATAAAAAAAGAAAAAAAAAAGAGAGAATTGCAGTGGTAAAGGAAGAAGAAATAAAATATAAATTGATATGAAGTGATGAATTTCTTATTAGGTAGGTAGGTAAATAGGTAAGGTAGATAGTTAAAACTTTAAGAAATCAATTGTCAGAGGCCAGAGTGTACTTACGGGAAGATTTTTATTGATTTTATAAAATTTGAAGGCTATTTTAGAGTAAAAGTAGATAATAAAGTAATAAAGTGGTGAAGTAATAAAAGTATATAGTACAAATTTGGAACTATTTGATGTAGATTTCCGTATATTTAATTTACAAGTGGTGGGGGAAAAGGGGGTTTATTAGCTACCTACCTAGAAACCTACCCTACCCTACCTAATAAGTATATCTATCTATCTAGCCTACTAGGACACCTATTATAATTTTAACTTGTCAAATTTTACTATGAATTTGTACCATGAAAACTATTCAAACCATTCAAACCATACATTTTCTGCCAACAGCCTTTTATTCTCCGAATGCTTACGGGAATAATAAGTGGTTCTTAATAACTTCTTACAGCTTTAAATTGAAGGGTCACTACAAAAGTACTGTGTGTATACGAATTATTTTTAAGTCTGTAACTTACCTAGTAGGGTCGAAACTACAAGTACCATTTTAAGTCTAAATTGAACCAAAATAAACCAAAATAAATCAAAATAACCCAATTGAAAGAACACGTTCTTGATTTTTATATCATCATACGGTAATTTGAAATTATAAAAGTGTGCTCATTTCTCAGCTGTTAAGATGAGGGGAGGAAGAGGGAATGGAGTTAAGGGGAATGATCATCGTGGCTTGATCAAATCTCCAGATAAATTTATTTATAATTATATTCATATTTATGTTATAGAATTTTATGGCTTAAGGCTGAGGATTAAATCATAGTCAGCGAAAGAATCAGCCTTAAGAGATACGGATGTAGAGACTGTGAGATGGTGAGACTACTGTCTATATCTATATCTAGACTTTATTCCTAACCTGTTTCAATAGAACTTACTACCTGACTACCTTACCTAGGTAGGCAAGTTCTAGAGCTCTAGAGTTCTAGAAGTTCTTCTTCTTCTTCTTCTTCTTCTTCTTCAAAGCTTATTCTATATTAATACAATATTGTACTATTCTAGTATTCTACCTATTCTACTATACTTCTTTTTTTAAACTACTCTACTGTATTCAATAGTTGATGATGTCTTCCTTCAATTACCCATCTAATATCTCAAACACACGAACATGAGTACTTTTCCCCCGTCATCCATCCATCTGTCCATCCTTCATCCTTCCATCCATCCAATTCATTACCACTACGTATCTCACACCTCAAACCCAACAAAACCAACTCGTATCGTATCGTAGCGTACCGTATTCTCTACTCCCTACCTTACCTCTACATGCACTCCAAGGTACAGTAAATCTCGCATGCTATGCTTAGCATGAAGTCGTAAGATACGTACCGATACGATACACATGAAATAGCTCATGGGGCGCAAACCGTGCAAGTCAGCGATCCAAGCGTTCCTGATTTCCATATTTCAATTTCACATCAGAAAGTACTCGTAATCCATCCATCACGAGATATGCAGAGAATTTTAAAAATATGTATATATGTGGCATCACGAAGTACTAGCTGTATACTGTACCAGGACGTACCAGGACCAATCCTAAATAGAACTATTTCGTATAATATAAGCATGGAG
>JWJB01010121.1:0-25778 GCA_000812895.1 Rutstroemia sydowiana | reverse complement strand
TAACTAAGGTAAAAATCTTAATTTTACATTTTTTTATTTTCACATCTTTTAAAAAATTGAAATATTAATTATACACTTAAATATAAAAATAAATAGTACAAATTGTAGAGAAAGTTTAATATTATAATATAATGGAATTTTATATATATCAATTGAGTAGTTATTTTAATTTAAATATTTTAAAAAGTAGGTAGTTGGGGAGGTTGAGGAGGTTAAAAAAGCAAAAGTGGTGTAAATAGGCAGAATTTAAGTTTATAATCTATAGGTTATTTAGGGTGTAATTTTTAATTTTCCAATGGAAGCTTTTTGATTTTAGTGGGTTTATATATAGATAGGCATTATTTTTGCGATTAAATATATTTAAAAATTGAATTAATTATTTAAGTGGTTGTGAAGTTATTGAGGATTTATTAATAATATATTATAATGGTAGGGATAAAAAGATGTAAAAATGAAAAGATGTAAAAATTAAAGTTTTTACTTTAGTTATGAAAAGTATTGTATCACCTCTACCTACAATAATCCGCTCTTTAACACTACAGTAGTATTTACTTTAGTAACTGGTGGATTCAGAGCAACAATAATGGTACTAGTGGCTGCTATGGATTTTGAGATGCGCAAATTCAATTGAATTTCTAACCTTACCCCTCGACCTTACCAGTACCCCTCGATATTGTATCACGAAAATGGTTCGTACCTGCGTACATACAACAGCCGATTTTCCACTATCAATACCGTCCAAAATAATGAAGCCATCACCAAATAACCAATACCATAGTCAATAAGCCAGCCTATAGTTCCAATCTGTAAAGAATCAAATAAAAATACCATACTGGATTACTTTGGCTGAACAAACTAGTACCTACCTCATACTAAAGTTTTGCTACGAAGTATTAGCCCACTATCGAATTATTGAAAAAAGACTTCAGATAATCCCAATTAGGTAGCCAAGTAGTGCCAATCCGACCGGACAGGATAGTATATTGTTAATTCTTAGCCATAGATAGATACTTAGTGAAATAGTAATATGCCTACCGTACTTCATACTGTGGTCTGAAGCCCTATGAGAATACATTTTCAATCTCGCACTGCATAAAATATTGCGACGCATCCTGGACAAAGATCACAAACTCATCCGCATACCTATTTCATTTTTCAGAACTTGAAAGATTAAGGTTATTAAGAAGTTGAAGACATTGAAGACTTTCAACATGCCTCCACCTCCAAACAACCTCTATCCTCCTCCGTCAGAGCCAATCTCATACCGATATGCGCCAGCTACCAAGACAACCATGGGACAAACGGCATATACCTCACCAAGCACCTCAAACGATGAAGACAACTACTACCTATACCTATGCATCATCGGATTCATCATGCTCTATGCGATCCTATCGATAAAGAAAGCGCGCAGAGCCGATCGGTACGGAAATCCAAACCAGAGCCAGGTCCACATCAAAATCGAAAATCCAAGAAACGATTACTGGGCTCGTGGAAGGGATGCGCAAAGTAGAAGAAGTAGTACCGATGAGGAGAATAATTGGTCATTCGTGAAGCCGCATAGATATCCTGTTTTATGTCCGATGCAAAGAGGTCGCTGCGAGTGCTCACGAGGGGAGTGCCGCCGTTATTGAATTTGAGAGATTGAACGGAACGGAACTGAATGGAATGGAATGGACTCGAATGTAATTGATATCGGAGTCTGAATTGAGAGAACAATTTTGGGGTGTACTCATACCTCAAATTGAGATGTATGTACTTAGAGATGGTAGATAATCCAGTCAATACAATATCAATTCCCCGGCATCAACCTCGAAGTATCTTGTTGAAATCTCAACGAAAATGACACTTCCGAAAGGAGTCGCAAAGGAAGAGTGTAGCAATACGCAAAGACTAAACAAAGAAATATTGTGTTTTGATCCTTACCACGACTTGAATATTAGAAATCGCAAGACGATTCCTCATTATCTTCAACAAGTCTTGCCCATTCTGCGCAAACAGATGCACCTAGCCTCACCTCTTCCCCACCCGTTCCATTTTGTGCACCAGACCCGTATGATATATCGCCTCACTTCTGTATTTTCGTCCCACAGCCTTCTCGTCGTACATTCAGATCCGTAATTCCGCTCGGATTGTCGTTCTGTCCTACCAAACACTCGTCTCCGTATTCTTTGCCACAGCATAAAACACATATTCCGCAGCAAATTCCAATGAGACAATCCACATCCGCATATATGTATTGAATGTCCTGCAACAAACAACTCATCTCACAATCCTTAGAAACGTAGCTTGAGTGTTTGTGCAATGTTACTAAGTAACCATTTCCGCCGCGGCATCCTGCATGATTTTATTGAATCTCGTGTCTTTTCTGTCGCAGAAGAGAATGGACTTGTAGGTTACTTCGTGTGGCTAAGAACGGGTTGGGGGTTGTTGGGGGTTGTGGGGATGGTTGCGCTGTTCCTGAGGTACAAAGCTTGTACTCTATTGATTCATTCCTATTACATCCGCAGATGACCGTATCTGATCTGATATGAGTCTTTTATGTAGTGTCTGAGTTGTATTCATAGCGGTTCCCATAAAATTCCTACTGGAGGATATGAACTCCGAGCCCCAGCCACCATTGTATACTCGGAACATAACATTTGTTGCCAGCTCGGTTTCGAGGTAGTTGTACTTTGCGAAACTTTCGTCGCGTGCGACCAACAATTGCTTGCTTCGATTTATGTAAAGATCTTTCGGTCTTTGGGGATTCCCCGGATGGTAAGGTAAATATGTAGAATCGTGCAAACGAAGGTTGTTTTCGGATAACCAAGGTGCGCCCATTTGTGTCAGATCGTAATGTGGATAGAATTGGCGGACATACAATGCCCGGAGCCAAACATCGTCGCAGCTTTGCAGCAGGAGCTGAGTGGAAATGGCATGTTGTTGACGATGAAGTTGCAGTTTGAAGTGGTGAAGTCCGTAAAACAAATCAATTGTATGCCAGTACCAGGCATTCGTACAGTAGTGAAATCTTTAGGCGAGGCAATGGGCACCTTGCATTGAGCCTGGTGGGCTTAATTCACAGCTAAAGAACCTTCGAAATATGACAAAAATTTCCACAAATTTGGAATATATTTTGACGTGAATTATTCTGTGATCTTCTTGAACTTATTGTTTGAAATAAATGAGTTATTCGCAAATGATTTATGATTTCAGTACCCTTCAGGAAAATACGAGAAATTCTGGGTAGAGGCAGTAAGGCTGGCTCCCCATGAAAGACAGGACTCGAAGAATTTGAAGATTCGAAATTGAGCAGTGTGGCTCACCGGGAGTACCGGTAGAAATTTTCAAATTTATTACCCAACATATTTCTCGCCAGGATCACCGGGAGAAGACCAAAACCGCATGCATTGATGCCGCATCTCAACTACCACTCCCTCCCTTTTTCTTTTAGGATGACGAGAGTCTTTCAGAGCACATTCTTCAGCCAAGAGTATTTTCGAGAAGGAAAAGTTCAGGGGCTTGGGGATGAGGTTGAAAGTACGTCATGAAATGATAAAATGGACAGTGAGGAGGCATGCCGTCGCATAGTTACCTCACCAGTAATCCTATTGTTAAGTACCAATATCTATCCCATCGTCTTCTGAACAGCCAGCTTCTACCTGTCAGTGAGATTGTCGGCTACCTCACTATCACTTTTTCAGTTCTTGAAACAGGGAACCTCAATTTCAGATCCGTCAGCAATTCGTAGGGCAATTCGAAGAGGCTTTTCATTTTGATGGTTCCTTAGCTCTATATGTATCAACACCTTGAGCTGAACCTGGCAAGCTTTCTTCTTACTTATTTCATGGGTAGAACTGACATCACTAGCACAAGCAGCCCATCCGACACTCGTCACATTTCATCATCAACCTCACTACACTTCACCTACACATTTATCCCAAAATTCTGTAATAATAGGCTGGATTTCAACTACACATTACCAAATTATTATGTATACAAATCCCAGCATATCATCAGACTTATGATATTTCCAACTCAACCTTCCTCCATTTCTATCCTCCCTATAGTATCCGATCCGGATGAGGTGTTGGAGCTGGACTTCAAATATGACGATTTCAAAGACATCATAATACCAACATCCATCACCCTCTCCGGAATCATCAACCACAATTCCAACCGCATCTTCGACCACAACTGCCACCACCCCACGAATCAACCCCACCAGCCTAGCAAAGAATTTCCATGATCTTTCCCCAGATTGTCCTAGGACCTTCATCCTCGGGTTGCCAGTCGAGCTCCTCGCCCAACAAACCCAAACTCCCCGTATCAATGTCTGCATCCTCCGGCCTTACAAAGCTCGTCCTACAGATAATCTTGTGACCCAAATACGCAACCACAAAGATAATCAAACTGATATACGCCACGAAGAAAGACTTAACATCCCACTTTGGACACCACGCAGTGAATCCCTGAGTCAACGTAATCAACACCGTGAACCCAAGACCATACCACGCAAACCAAGGCTGCCACATGGCCTTATACGGGAGCTTATCTCTGGAAATACCACGCGCCTTCAGTGCTCTCATAAATGCAATATGACATGCATTGATACAACCCCACGTGATGAAGCCCGCAACAGATGTAATATTCTGTAACCATTCGAAGACGACACCTCCACCAGCACTAAGATTCATGAAAGCGAGGAGACCGAATGCAGCGGAAAAGCCAACTGCGTAATATGGAACTCCGTGTTTGTTAGTCTTAACCAGGATCTTAGGCGCGGAATTTCCTTCGGCCAAACCAACCAAGATACGGGATGCGGAATAGACGTCTGAGTTTGCGGCGGAGAGGACCACGAATAAGAGGACAGCGTTGATGAGACCAGGAAGAACTTTAATACCTGCGAGTTGGGCTGCAATGACGAATGGAGAAGCAGTAGCATCGCTACCTCCGGAAAGCAGTTGCGCATTATCGTATGGGACCAAAAGACCAATGAAGAAGATCGCTCCGATAAAGAAAAACAAGATTCTGAAGAAAGTCTTTCGAATAGCTTGCGGGACATTCTTCCTTGGATTTTCAGTCTCCCCAGCTGCAATACCCACGAGTTCAGTTCCTTGATACGAGAATCCAGCTTGAATAAGCACAGCCCAGAAACCCACGAATTTCGAAACTGGGTTAGAGGGATCGAGTAAATAAGGTGCGAAAGCACCCGGTGTACCCCAAGTCTTGAATCCCAAATATCCGTGTTGACCAGCTCCGGCATCAATACAAATCCCAAAAATAAGGAACCCAAGTACGGTAACAACCTTAACCATACTAAAATAAAACTCGATTTCACCATAAAAGCTCACAGGTAAGAAATTAATGATCGTAATAACCACCCAGAAAACACCGATGAAAATCCCGATATTGAGTTGAGGAGCCCAGTATTGAATGATTAGTCCGGTGGCAGTTAGTTCGAGTGCGTAGGTAATGGCCCATGAAAACCAGTATACCCAACCCATTGCAAAACCGAGAGATGGGTCGATAAAGCGTGCTGCGTAGAGTGTGAATGCTCCCGGGATGGGAATGAATGTGGCCATTTCCCCTAAGGACATCATTACGCTGTAGACGAGGGTCCCAACGAAACAATAGGCGATTAAAGCACCTGCTGGGCCGGATTCTGCGATTGCGCTGCCAGAGCCGATGAAGAGACCTGTGCCGATTGTTCCACCTGGTAGATGTTAGTAAGTTGTCATTGTTCGATATATCCGAACAATGAGGAAGAGAAGAATAACAAACCAATAGCAATCATCTGCAAATGTCTACTCTTCAATCTCCTCTGTAACTCTGGTCTCTCCTGCTGCACCTCTCCTTTCTCTGAATCCGCACCCTTCTCACTATTGCTTCCACTTCCATTTCCATTATCATTTTCAATCACACTTCTGATCTTCTCTTCTTCTGTCGCCATTATATAATTGTATATATATCCCTCTCTCTATGTAATACCAGTTTATAATTACAATACCATAAACAAAGAAGCAAAATGTCTATGAAGAAAAATGGGAATGAGATCCACCTTATAAGATCTCCAGATGAGTTTAATTTTTCACCCACAAAATTCAAATTTTTTTTTTTGAGTGCGAACTAGTGATAGTATATACTGGCGTACCTGCCTACCAGCAATATCTTTATTTGTCTAAGTCTGTACCAAATGAAAGTACAGTAGCTTTCTTCTCTATCTTAAGTCTTAAGTTAATGAAGATAACAGATAGACTTGATATTTATACTCTATCCCGAATTCCAAAAAGTTTCTCTCTCGTTTTCGGCCAAATATATTTTCCTTCTACGAAGTATCTACGAAATAGATTGTGAGTAGATAGATTATTCCCGACTTTAGACCTACTAGAGTGAGAGAGGACCTCGATCCATAAAATCTAAAGACACATGAAAAAATCAAAATTTTCTTCAAATATGGCAAATTTCCTTACCGGTATGGATCTGTACAGTATTATAAAGTTAGCAGCCGCTTAACCGCCTTGCTTGCCCCCCTCATATACGGAGTATAAGACTCCATAAAAAGCGGGAGATGAGGTAAAAAGTACTTGAACCATGTTTGTTTATGCAGGTTATGCAGGTTCCGGAGGGGAGGTGGATGGAAA
Source organism: Rutstroemia sydowiana (assembly GCA_000812895.1). NCBI lineage: Eukaryota > Fungi > Ascomycota > Leotiomycetes > Helotiales > Rutstroemiaceae > Rutstroemia > Rutstroemia sydowiana. The sequence goes on along the minus strand of JWJB01010121.1, from coordinate 19,152 downwards.
ATATGGATAGGTGGGCAAAATGTTAGTGGAGGCCCTCCCTGTAGGGGAAAAGGGGGGCAAGTCTAAATACCGTATATGTATGGACGTAAACAGTAAACGAAAGTAGTCGGTCCGCGCGGATATCGTAGGCATAGGGAAGACTTGAGATGCATATTCCGTACCGTACAGTACAGTCAGTTCATCAGTCAATCATATACTATTGTATTGTATCTAAAACCTACCTACTACGCTATATCTGTTCTCATCCAGAGATTTCATCACCTCAAACAAATTCCTACCATACCTCTAACTGGCCTTCATCCCCATCCCCAAGTTCAAGTCCTTCCAACCAATCACCTCCCAACTACTAAAATTTTCAACCCCAATTCAATTCCGTCCAAATTCGCCTCTCATAAATTAAACCATCAAAATTTTCCAAAAGTGGATCCATCAAGCACCAACGGAGTACTTCCGTATCCATCTTAATGATCCATTTCCTCAAAAATCTTTCTCTCTCCAAAAATTCTTGGCGGACCCCGCCTCATCCTCGGCCTTATCAACCATCTACTCCATAAACCCAAATCCAAACCTATCCAATCCAAATCAAGTGCCGGACTAACCCACTCCGCTTGGCGAAATGGTTGCACTTATGTATCGATATAGACGCTTAATAATGATTCAGTTATGAACTTGTTGGGAGTGGCGTTTTGAAGGACTTGAATCGTTCGTCATCCGGTATATATAGAAAAATACATAGAAAAATACTGTAGCAAACGACAAGACTACTTTAGACAAGACGATGTCATGATCTGGAATTATGAATCATTCCACTAGCTCACAAAATGCCAAGATATTCACATGTCTATCGTCCGTTTGAATTACATTCACTCTCACCCGTGCGAGTATTCAACCGAAAATATGTCCAAGATCAGTTGAACCAGCGAGACCATTTGAACCAGACCAGTTCTAAAATCTTAACATCACCAAGTAAAGGCCAATATTTTGAACTCCAATTTCGTTCGTTCGACTTTAGGACAAGTCTAGAAGATTTGATTTCTTTTCCTCGAAATTTCAGATGAGATTGTACAGTACTTGTACTAGTAAGTTGCATTGGGTAGGTTTTCATAGATTATTTTCTTAAATATTATAAGATTATGGCGCAATGGATAGTATAGTTTGCTGCAAATGGCTTTCTTTCTTCTCAAAAATCGTGGCATATCTCGCACACAAGGCAAGCTTCATAAACTCTCAATCCTCCATCAAATCAACGCAGTGCCGCATATCCAAGCATTCGCAATGGACGCTATCTGTCGCAATGGGTGGTATTCAAAAATCCTTCTTCAGTGCGTTGGGCTCCTTCTTTCCTTGGACTCCTTCGTTCGTAACTCGACCTTGGCGCAAAGGGCATGAGATCGATACTCATTCATCACGTATGATTTGATTCGAATCACCATTCTAACAACACAACTTTCATCGCATCGCATCTCATCTTACCCACCTCACGAGTTGGTTTTGCTTATTACTTTTTCTTGTCTCCTCGACTCCGAGGAATCTCTATGACTTTCCCCATCCACAGCTTCGATTACCGGACCTGTGTAGAATTTGTTTCCGCCAGCGTACCAGTATACTGTGGAGAATCCTAGGATCAATAGAAGGAAAGCGACTGCGTAGTTCATATTGAGTGCTGTTACTGGTCGAACAGTTGGCAAGATGAAAATGATCGATACGAATAAGGTCCAGATGCAAGCCCATGCATTTACAGCCGTGCTGAATTTACCCATGTGCCATGGTCCAGGTTCGAATTTCTTCGAGCACAGTTTGCATAGAATCGGAATGCAGTAACTCCAATCCAAGGCAATGGCGCATACGTTGAAGACTCCGGAAATGGCTGCGTAAGAACCGAGACCGATAAGATTGATGCAGATGCACAGAGCGACGGAAACCCACACGGCTAGAATGGGTGTTCCGGTCATTGGCAAGATTTTGGTCCATACTCCAGAGAACGGAATCAACTTATCACGGGAGAAGGCGAATACGGTTCGTGCCAATGCTTGCTAATTCGATCGTCAGCCTATAAGAGATGATTATAGGGGTGCAATCACTTACCAGAGCAGTCCAGACAACGAATTCGAGAATAATGAAACCACAAACGGTGTAGAAGATTCCACCGGCTTTGCCTAAACTGTTGAAAAACAACTGAGCAACTGGTTGAGCGATTGGTGTCGCGAGAATTTCGGCAGGATCTCCCATGCAAAAGCATAGGACGATGTTGAAAAGCCATCCGGCAACATATGTGAACAGCATGGCCATAGAAATAGCCCAAGGTGCTTTTTTCTCCGGCTCCGAAATTCTAGAATAGTTTGTCAGCCCACACAAACCAGAAGACGGGAAAGACGCTTACTCTTCAGTGATATGCGCAGTTGCATCATAATCTGTCATGGTCCAAGAAACCGAAAGAAAACCAAACAAGAAACTGAATCCTGTAGGGGTCCAACCAGAAGTCGAGTCAACGTTAGTGAAAACATATGTCGCGTCATGTTTGTCTTTTGTCATCGCTAATAGAGCAATGCCGCAAGTCACCAAGACGAGAATATGGAAGATGACATATAATTTGGTCATCTTCTCCATCCAGTAAGTCGACAGTGAATTGACGAGTCCAGCAAGAACCATCAAAGCGGCCATAACTCCCACCGTTGTATTCACTGTTATCTCGTAATCGAAATCTTTTCCAATAGCTACGGCTGCGAGGAGCATTTGTGCTGCGCCGTATTGGGACGAAGCTGCACCTGCAACCTGGCCGAGCAAATTCAACCATCCAGTAACCCAACTAATTGACGGGACCCAAGGTGTTGGAGCGAGTCGCGAAATCGTAAAGTATAAACCACCGGAGGTAGGATATGCAGAGACCAGCTCAGCAACAGACAACTATTGAGATATCAGTTGGTGTTCTGAATTGGACTTTTACTTTTGCCACGAAAGCGAGGAATACTAACAGCGATACACATGCAACCAGCACCAGATATTAACCAACACCAAACCGCAGAAGCAGATCCTCCAGCGTACAATGGGTATGAGAAAGTCGTCATAGTCGTAGCGAATAGACCACTAATACTGACGGCGAAAGAAAAGGTCGACAGATATCCAAACTCTCTTTTGAATACAGGTTTATATCCAAATTGAGCTGCAAGTTGTGCATCCGCGTCTGGTAATTCTTCCATACCGACAACAGATCTTCTACTATGTAATGTTCCCTCGCCGACATCGTGTGCTGATTGTTTCGAGGCGAATACCCCTTCGGATGTATTATTCGTAGTCGCCATCTTGATAATTATATATGAGATCGATACTTGTTAGTCGTTATCATGCGGCTTATTCCGGGGGAAACGATGCTGTGTAAGATTAGAATGACCAGAAAAATGATTGCATCAAAACATTCCCATATGGAGGAAACCAATGTTTATATGGAAGTTTTTAAATTTCAGTGAATAAAACCAGAATACAGTTAAGATTTCTTGGCGTGCGCATGTTGAAAAACTCTTTACATATGATTAAGATTAGACCCTTGACGCATTTGAGTAACCTTGCCTTCTCATGGATATCGACGTAAATACTACCTACCATTTACGTAACAAAAGTAAAGGATTTTGCAAACAAGGTTCTTATCGATTTGATCTGGAATCTAACCTTACAGAGTACAGCTGCTGGTTTGATGCGCATCTGGGAAGTAAGCGATGAAAGCTATGCCATATGAGCGAGCCAATGCGGGCAATTTGTTCGAAATTCTGGAGTTGATGCATCATAATACATGGGGGGTAAAGATATCACCCGTCCTATCTTCGGTGATTCCGTCTTGATTGTCGTATATTTACCAGCCAATTTGCTCGTATTGGAAACCATAAATTTAGCTTACAGAATCGAGGAAAACCCTCAAAAATGTTTCTTTATCCTAATTGGAAATGATAGTCCTAAAAAATCGGCGAGGAAACCATATAATACAGTGGCGATAAAGGCGCAAAGAGGAGAGGCTAGAGGCGACTATCTCAAGGTCTAAAAAAAAGGGTAGCGTCGCCTCAACATCATTGGATCCCATGATGACTAATTTCACCAATCCGTAATTACTTTACGTCGTACCTGCAAGAATGGGGCATGCTATTTATCATAGGATGGATACAAACCAGCAAGGAGGATGAGAAGGATTCTGATGACTACTTGAATTCATCCTACCTTATTGGTGTACTTCTTCACAAAAAACACTCATTTAAACCGGCCAAAGCAAGCAAGTACTGTAAGAGCTAAGCCTGGTGGGTTAACGTTACTCCATTAAAACGATGGGTAATTCCCCGCCGAGCCCACTACGTCCTATCAGCATATCTCCTCTCACGAGCATAATCCCAGTCCAACTATGATATGATGACGCGACGGGCTTCTCGGAGATCTTTCGTGATTTATGAAGAAAGCATACGACGAAGCATTCCACTCTTCAAACCCCAAACCATATCGACGCCGAGGGACAAGATAACTTCTCTAGGTATTGTTATTTATATTCTTATCCCCATGAATTTGTTACAGTTTACCATATCGTAGGATAAGAATAAGAATACATCTTGCAACCCCCACGCTGCAACGACGGGACGGATCCAGCCTTGTTTTTGTTTTTGAGCTTTGGCCCACCGGCGTGTCAGCAAGTACAGCACCTAGCCCTGGTATCAGTATCCATCTCAATCTCCAAAGTCTGGTTGAGATGATAAGCTGATTCAGATACGCAAGATAATTTTGCTGGAAAGGGTATGCTTTTCCTATCAAATCTCTCTTGTCAAGATAACCTCAGGAGAACCTAGAAAGTCATTGGAAATTGTTTTATCAAATCTATCAAGTGTTGATAACGTCGGCGAGTGTCTTGATGAAAAACATTGGTCTACAAGACTACGCCTTTATTGTTAATGATTATCATAATTTCCATCTTGCCCAAAGTATGTAAACTTACCAATAAGGCAATGTCTCACGAGGTCAACCAAGTTGAGGAGACCCCATCGTCTTCTAATCCTGTACCCGCAATTTCTAATACATAAAGTTTCATATCGTTATTTTGGTACGATAAGATGCAAGTCTGCATTCTTCAACGGATACCCATCCTAAAATAACTACTTTACCAGTATCTAGCTAGATACATGAGATTACCCACATCGTTGCTTCATATGAAAGCTCGATGATGCTTGATAAATCCCTTATTCCTTTAGATGAAAAACACACATAAAGCGGGACGGCCCTACTCGTACTATGCGAAACCATTCCAAATTCTCAAAAACTTGCCAAACAAGCCAGGCTTAAGCCAAGTCAATATCCCATCACGTGCGCCGATCTCATAGAAAATGTTTCTCTCAACAAAGCACGAGTCATAGCCGACGAAGAAATCTTCAAGTTTTGCGCCCCATAATAATTCCAAATCCCCATACAATATGCATCGGTGAGCTTAGCTTGAAACCTTTTCTAATCTCAACAAACATTACTTCGGCACCGTACCGCAATTTGTATTTTCTTCATCTGAAATGCGATCGTCAATGATTTATCTAGATTGTGTTGCCACCACCAACGTGCATATTGTGCCACGCGAGGTTGTAGTTAGATGTGCAACAAATTCTTATAGAATGAATGATCTACTGGGTTATTACGCTTTTGGGTGGAGGGGATATATGCGGTTTGACGTCAGGTGACAGGCTACCCTGGATGTATATAGGTGGTATGTAACTACATGTCTTTGAATTTATATGTTGCATATGAGTGAGTCGAGATACCGTGGTAATGGGTGGAGGATTTGGAATGGATTGGATGTGTTGGTTATGGAGTTGAGCTAGATGAATAATAGTCAGCGTAGCGTTCCTATCTATATTGTTCCGGTGGTCTACTTGTGGCGGTGCGAGTCGTGATAGCTTCAACTAGTCTATGATTCATACCCGCACTTGTATAATTCAGTGGCGGTGCTAGGGAGCGGGGTATTTTACGAAGTTGTAGATGAGAAGTGAATTTGTTGTATAACAATCATCACTTTTCGTCTGGCATAGACTTGCTTCTGGATCTATATAAAGGTATCATCCTCTGTAGTTTTTGATCCCCAGCAACTTCTGAGCTTTGTTTGGAATCACACAAGGGGAGGAAGAGGATAACAAATGGCTGCGTCAGACAGGCACCTGAGAAGGGCATTACGGACTCGGTACAGTATAATATCATTGGTTTCTTGGATCTTGAAGTGTTATTCTCTCTCTACATCGTAGTTATGAATATACCAGCACCAATTTTCACCACCAATACCGGCGCACAGTCATCATCGCTGTCAGTCTATTACTGGTCTTGCCATCTTACTTACATTGCCATCACTATACCCCATACTACCACTATAGCCAGTACCCGAATTCATATTTACTGCTCTACCTACTCATAAAGCCTGCTGCACATATCTCCACGAAGAGTTCGTGTAATCGCTCACATTTACATCTGTGGTCTTCTCCGTCCTGTTGTAGTCTGAAACTGCCTACTCTCCCATAATTAATTGGGTGCTCTTCTTTTAGTTGATTGATTGCTAGATATCAATGTGTGGCACTTTATATACCTCTTCCCCACCCCCCACTAAGCACGCGCTCGTGTACTGCAGGTGCGGGTAGCATCATTCACTTCGCATTTTTTCCGTACTCTGAACCCGCCATCGTCCCTTGTCCTGTCCACTGTTTTCCTTCAGTTGGTGGATAGGTTTGTATCAATGGTTTGTGCTTTATATATACCACCTCCCCCTCCCCCGACTAGACACGCCCTCATGTACTTTGGGTGAAGGGTACTAGTATTCACTACGCATTCGTCATTCCACGCAGTTTGAAACCGGGCATCGTCCCTCATGCTGTGCACTATTATTTCTTAGTTGATGGATAGGTTTGTGTCTATGGATGGCGGTTTATATACAGTTTCCTACCCAGCCCGCATCGTAAGATTTTCATTTGAGGCTTGTGAAATCTGGGTAGAATTCTAGCCATTCACTGGATATCCCACCCTAAATCATAAACGTTCCCTTGAATGATAGTCTGAGTGGGTCAAGTGACAATATACCTAGTTGCATATTCATAGCGTGTGCTGCATATAAGAACTCAGAGGGCTTGTGAGACTAATGCCATCTACATTTGTGGTCTTCACAACATGTACCAGAAGTTTATTTGTGGCATGGTCTTTGGGCGGTTTGTATTGATGGATGGATGGCGGTTTATATACATTTCCTCATCAAACCCCCGCCTCTCCCCCAATCTCCCAGTCAGTATAATGCAGGTGCGGGGTAGAATTCTGACCTTTCACGCGGTATCTCGTCGTGCCATCACGCCACTTCACTGTATGTGGAGAGTAAGGGAAGGAAAGGGATGGCACATGATGTCTATTCACTGCGTTTGATTGCACAGTGCTGTACATATCACCTTACATAGCTATTCGGTTTATGTCCTCAACCACTATCTAAACGTACGAGAATATGATTGGTTATTTGACCTTATCGATCCCTCGGTGCACGATGTAGTTGTAAGAGAATCCTGGTATCTTTGGCTGGGGAGGGAGGATACACAGTGAATATCAGGTTGCAGTGTTGATGATCTATTCTTGGTTCTTAGCTTTGAAATAGTTCCGAGAGAGGGTCCACGTGATTACACGACCAAGGTTGAAACTTGAAGGAAGAGAAGGGTATTTAAGACTCGGGTTTGAGAGATGACTGAATTGTTCCTCAAGGCGAAATGACTTAATAGATGGCTTTAATAAGCGTGGTGGTGTTTCGGTTTTAATCATGACGTATAAGACAGGATCTGTGGCATTATCACTGGATAAACAGTGCCGTTTCTCTATCGTCGCTGAACCTGCTATGTAAAGCTGTAAAGGAAACTACCCGGTACACGGCAAATTCTCCGATATGAATAGCTTTGCTTCGCTAGTTTAATTTGGTGAGCATTTTTCTGGGTCGTTGGATTGGCTTGGTCTGTTTTTCTACCTGTTTTCCAATTTGAGCCCAGGTAAGGAAGGGGTTTACCTCTTAGACTGACGTCTGGTATGTACTAAACCCATTCATTGCGATTTGCTGTTATCACTTTCATCGTTGCTGCGCGTTCTTGCTGTCACTTTACATACTCCCCTCCACGAACACATCATATAAGATAAGATGAAAGTATCCCTCTCCATCCAACAAATACCGATCCACGCCCCTCCTCCCTGAACACCGTGCCCATTCCTCCTTTCACCCACCACTCTCAACCCATACCCAAGCTCCCCAACATCATGCATGGAATTCCGCACCATTTGAATAAGGTGGAAATTGAGACGCTCTTCAGGCCCTGGATTGTGCCATTGCCACATGTTCCCACCATAGTTGTAGATACAAGTGGTGACAAACAAATATTGGCTCGAGCTATCGATATTTATACAACTACAAGTCTACGACTAGATGTTTAACCGGGTCTCTTACCATCAATCTGTTACGCATGACCTGCATCATCTGACCACCCCATTCCTTTTCGGCTTTGGAATCCGATTTAAAGTGAATTATTTCTTTGTTCCCGTAAGGATTGAAGTGGGTAAGGTATGGTGTTATGAACCAGGAAAGATTTCGGATTCAATTTTCAGAGAGGGGAAATCTGGTAATGCCTCTACTAGTAGCTTGAGAATGTAAAATCTAGTATATTCACTGCTCCTACTTTCCTGATGAAGGTAGCAAGATGTAATAACGCCTTGCAGAGGCAAAATGATAACTTAGGGGTTAGTCAACCTACTAGTGCGGGCAGAGTGTTTTTTGGGCGACCAACGAGTCGCCCGTCGAATGTTATATAAGTCGATGCGTGCAAAGGGAGCAACCGCATGAGATCGACGAGCTTGAATGGCACCAGCTTACGCTTTTCATGAGAGTGATAGGGATGGGAACGAAGGTGTGGGTTCTTGATTGCTGATTAGGTTATGTGTGTAGGTAGGTATGAACTTATTTTACGGGGGACTTAAATATTAGATTAGATAATTGGAGGAAAATATGTTTTTATCTGAATGATGGGTTCAATGAGTTGGGTGGTTGTTGTCATTATACAGAAGGTACGTGATCAAACGACAATGTCTTTTCGCCGGAATCTAACTTTTATCTGAACTATAGCTTCTTGTCTGAATCATGTGTTCTCCTTTGAGCAACAGGCTGAGTGAGTAAAGTGACGGCGGTGAAAATAGCGATGATGCTGACAATAATTTCACTATTTAACGATAAGAAAATCTCCATGTAACTCCAAAACCGTACGGAATATTAGCCAGGTCTATCTTCGATAGTTTTTCAATCAAACAAGTCTCCTGATGTTCCAGAACGAACTTTAATCCTCCCTTTGCATTCTGCATAGCTCCGCGGACAGCCTTAGAGGTTCATCAATTCTTGTGGCGCTGGTGGTTGGGAGAGGAATCGAAGAAGTATTTATACGCCAACTAGGATGGGTCCTTGTTTTGTTGCGGAATATTCATAATGATTCACTGGGTAAAGTTCAACGAAGGTTCGGTATTCTTACTTGAAATTTGACCTATTGTTATGGTTTTGTTCCCGTTTCCTTGGAAAGAATGTATCGGTTGCCCGAGGTACTATGCATTGTGCATATGTATATGCACTGTTGCCTACCCTTTACCTGCCCTTTGCTTACCTATTCCGGATACTAATTACCAGTTTACTTCGTTTACTTTATGTTTGATTTGCTAATTACCTCAAACAGACTGGAAACTCTTTCAGGAGTACTCTATTCAGCTAGCTTATTTCGTTGGAAAGATTGAATATACATGCACCCATCTAGCTATAATATGTGATTTATTATTATCCTATAGATGGTGCGAATTATGTATTCACTTATGGATGGCAGTTGATTAGTTAAGCTTTGAGGAGAAGGGGGACAGAGGTATAAATTGTTCTATGGTTTGGTAAGAGGGTCGGAGTATGTGTTGTGGTGTAAAACCGGACACAGAGAATACATGGTTCTCTTGCTGCTGGGGGCGGGGGGTGGCAGTGGAAGAGTGTGAAGGTAGGAAGATGAGGAGAGGAGGAAGGGGTCACGCGTTGAATGAAGAGGCTGGATCTATGGTTATTTTTATGGATGGATGTAGTTTGGAGTAATGTAGGATTAGAGAATAATCAGTTCTCATCTGCATACTGGTTGAGCAGGTTTAAGTGATCATCGTCATTCTGTAGAAGGTACATAACCAGATGAGACTTTATTCTTGTTTGAGGTAAACTTTTTCGTTGAAGATATATTTTCATCTAGATTATCGAGTCTTACCTAAACGGCAGGTCGAGTGAGTCGAGTGAGTCAAGTGATCACTGTCATTTTATACAAGTATATGATCAGTACAGGAAAGATTATTGTATCGAGATACATTCTTATTTAAATTATAAAGGGTGCGAGTTAGTTTACAAAGTCTCGATATGAGACCCCGACTTCTTCATTCATAACTATACCGAGATCAGCAATGGACCGCCTCACATGTAGATAAATGATTACATCACCCCAAGATATTCATTCTGACTGATGTGCGTCTACGTTATTGTTCAAAATACTCGGTACTGTTATATACGTTTAGCCAGGAGCTCGCAAAGATATTCGATTTTTTGGTGAATTCCGTGGTGCAAGCAAGAGTCCAACGGGACGTCCATATCCCATAAATTGAATGAGTAACGTATAGAGGAAAAGTATGGACTACTAATTGCGTACAGCAAATTCACTCAACTCTTTCTCCACGCAGGGGAATGCGGAGGCCCAAGAACACCCCCCCATAGAAACGGCCCCGTTTTTCATTATTTCCTATAAAAGCACGATCTTTTAATTCTTCCAGCAGTACTCATTTTGAGAGTGTTTACAACGCCGTGTTACTATGTGCCAGCTTATTGGCACGGAGAGGGAGATCGAGTATATAATGATGGAAAGAGAACACACAGAGACTGCGAAGGGTATATGAATGTTACTAACGGAAGTTATTGGATATAAGATCAGATGATCAGTGGGAAACAGATTCTCATCTAGATCCGGTTCTGAGCGGTTTCAAGTTATCATTGTCATTTTTAAAAAGAGTCTATGGTTTGATGAAAACAGGTTCTTGTGGAAGTCAAGTTCGTGTTTACATTTAGATTCTCGTCCAAATGATAGGTTGAGGGAGTCGAGCGACAATGGCAACAGTAAAGACATCAACTAACGACAATAAATTTCACATCTAGAGATCTAAAAGTTCAATTAACAAAACAGAAAAAGCTTCCGTTTAGGAAGATGAGATAAGCGTGCCGATAAACGTAGATTGACCCTACACACAGGAACAAAATAATCAGAAATACTTTAGTTGCTAGAACTTATTCAGTTCCACGATCAGCTGTGATTAATTGACCACCCTGATCCCCAGCAATCGTACAACTGCCTGCACCAAAAGCTGGTGCACGGGTAGGATACACCACACTATGAGCTGCCAGGTCTACTTGGGTATGTTTGAAATTGAGGTTGAAATTTGTATTAATTATAAATCATTGACCTCAACCATTTATCCATTCTTCACCCTATATCATCTATCACTCATGAATCCTATGTTCTGCATCCTTCAAGTTCTCTGGAGCTGGAGGTTGGGGAATAGAAATTATTTATATCTCAACTTGGATGGGCTGTTGTGGTGCGGTAAAATACTCATAAGGATTCACCCAACGAAGTTATTCAAAAAAGCCATATACAGGAACAAGACAAGAGATTCAGAGAGAAAACGGAACGAATATTCACCTCACCGGGTGGGAGCTTATGGGATGTGGTGAATTCTTTCCTGGTTTTCTTTGGGAAAGTCCCGAGTGCCTTAGTGCATGAGTGTATCGGGTTTGGAATGATGAGTAGATTGATAAGGAGATGGGTAGTATTGCCAGATCGGATTATTTAGTGATAATGATGAGTTAATCCCTGGCAAGTGGGAAAGCCCACGGCTAAACATATTTTAGAAACGCAAAACTTAGTCCCGATAATGCAATTATAGTCATCGATAAAGCAGTGACTGCAGTTAAAAAGCGCTCAAAGAAGTTTCTTTTGCCAGCAAAAGATATGTCCGAATTGGAAATCCAGGATCCGATTGTGAAGTATGTTGTTGAAGTGGTAGAATCAGAAAGGGCTCTATGAGATAGGAGAAGGACATCCATTCATGATCGACCAGAAGGTTGTTGTTCTATAATATATACTTTTATCCAATGTTTTGGGACGGATGTATGTGATCTGCACTAGTCCAGTTTTCGTATCAGTAGAGCTATTTTCCTGCATGCCGCCGGATCTTTTCTAGAATACCAAGCAGCGTTCTCTCTTCGGACTTGGAATTCTTTTTCAAGGCCCATCTCCATCGTTTGTGGTTTCTCCACGAGGTAGAGCTAACGGGAAATAGACTCAAAATTGTGTATGTGAGAAATGTGATATCCTGGCCAAGTTATCTTCGGCGCGTATGTTGTGACGATAACATAATGTTTGATATCGGCTGAGATGGTCCGATATCGATACAACTTTCCGCTCTTAACTTAAGGTTAATATGTGAGTGTGTGAGACATTACATTATCTCTAGTACAAGTATGACATTCCGTTTCTACCACTAGAGTCTCTAAGGCAGCATTCAAGCAACTACTAACTGCGGCTTTCCAAATATGTATTTCCTGCCAATGATCTTCGTCTGTCATTGCTCGAGTTCTGTCCTTCCATAGTAGTCCCATTGTAGTTCTATTTATAAGTTTCTGGACTCCACGATATGCGGATAATGTGGTCACTGATGACTTCGATCTATGTGTCTTGAGATAAAGAAAAGAGATTCACTCGTTATCTTGGTCACAGGATGCATCAATTGTTCACATTATGTAACCCCGATTCTGCGATACGGAGGAGAATGTATTCGCTGATGGCTTACATCTACATATATTGGGACAAAGAATTCTGAAGGGGATTCACTCCTTATCTCGCCCAGAGGATACTAGAAAGCATAACCTGCCCACTGGCACATGATCAAATACAGATCCCCGATCAAGAAAGATAGATTAAATTCACTAGAACTTGATTACCTGTATCAAAATACGTGTCAATACGGTCTACCTCGCCGTAGTATCTTTCTATAAGAAGCTGTGCTCTTTCCCAGGCTTTAGAATCTTCAAACCATGGGTGCAACATACGCTGGAAGTTTCGAAGAGCTGCCCCAAGAGTGGAGGAGATTGCCATTGTGCCTCAGAAGCGGCGGTCAAAGTAAATAGATAAGAAATTAAGGTCCCTGAAAGTAGAAGATAAATGAACGGTTCAAGTGAGGAGATTCCGACAAATTTTCCTTCCTCATCTTTTCCTTTCTTTATCGTCTCATCCAATTTCTTATTGCTGTCATTATAAGAAAAATTGTAAAAACACTTCTACTATTCTTTTGTCCTTTTCAACTGATAAATATTCCGGAAATTCTCATCTGGAAGAATGAAGTGGAAGTGAGGTGCCAAGGTCATCACAGAGAAGTTAACCAACTAAGAACTACTTGAACCCCGCCGGATTTCGCGGCCTTGACATCGCCAGCCAGTTGAAACCCCACATCGGATGGTCTTTCTGGATATGATCTTTAATGTCTTGTAATTTCGGTTTTGTACTGATGTGGGCATGCTATATCATTCTAGTTCAGCGATATATGATCAGTTATATATAGAAACCAACTGATGCTGTAGTTTCTAAATGATGTTAGTTTTCAAGTTTGTTACTACATTACAGAAAGAGGTGAATTGAGAAGAATTCCCTGTTTCCTATCATGACTTTAACTTCCGGATACTGCATCTATGAGAATTATTCGTGGGGGTTGTAAAATAATCATTACAAAGAATGTGAAATCACTATATCTGCAAATTAATCACATTCACCATCCAAAATTCAGGCAAAAGTCAAACATACAAATCACCCAACACATATAGGCTAATTGTAAATTATTCAAGCATTTATCAATCTTATACCCTCAACTATACAGGCACAGCATATCGTGTAAATTGCTAAGCACCATAAATATCACTACCCAAACCATGAATAATGATAAAGCTCTTGGTACACCCTAAAAGGAAGTCCCTCAATTTATTTCATCCCACCCCACATCCTCCATATTCAAATATAACTGCAACTGCACAACTGTACGACCATCCCTCTTCTTGGCCCCTTGGCATAATAGATAAGCATCTCGGCATTACCATTCTACCTTCCGGAAATGGATATATATCATGAATTCATGATTCGAATATGCAAATCATCGTTGCGGATTGCCTGGATGGATATTCTTGCGAACTTTGTGGCTTGATGGTTGTGGATGAATTGGGTATCTGTTTATATACTGTTGGTCGGAGAATTGGGAAGCTGCTTGTTCTGGATGAGGGTAGATTGGATGGTGTGGTGATGTGATGGCTGTATGGTATGGAAGTGTGGAAGCATGGTGTAATTCGTGTGGTATCTGTGTACCATCAATACGTATAAACCTGCCTTCCATCTCATCTTATTCCCAGAGAAACAATTCACCTCTCAACTCTCAACTCTCCAAACGAACACCATACCCCAACCCCCAAAAATGCATCTCCTCCCCATCCTCCTCCTCCTCACCTCCTCCCTCTCCCTTCCCACCACCACCAACAAAATAACCTACTCCGGTTTTCGCGTCTACCGTCTCCTAACCAACCCCACCAACATCCCCCTCATCACCTCCATAATCACCACCCTAAACCTTGAAACATGGGAAACTTCAGTCCAATTAGGCATTGCAGATATTGTTGTTCCACCCGAAAAAATAGATACTTTCCTTCGTCTTACAGAGGATTTTGAACGACAGGTTATGCATGAGGATTTAGGGGTTTCGATTTTTAAGGAGAGTTTGGTTGGGGATGTGGATGAGGGGGGGTTGGGTGAGGATGCTGGTATGTGCAATATCCTATCCATCAATTTATCAAGCCATCAACCCATCCATCATCAAGTACAGAAAAACAGAATTCAAACCAACTAACTAGAGAGCAACAGTACCAAACGCAACCTATTTCTCAAGCTACCACACCTACACCGATCATCTCGCCTTCCTCACCTCCCTCGTAACAACCTATCCCTCCAACGCAGAAATCATCAGTTCCGGTACTTCAGCTGAAGGAAATGAGATTTCGGGTATTCATATATATGGTAGTGGAGGTGCGGGGACGAAACCCGCGGTTTTGTTTCATGGGACTGTGCATGCGAGGGAGTGGATTACTACTATGGTATGTATGGTTTGACGAGTATTGGGAGAAAGAAGGAAAAAGAGAAATGAGGAATCAAATATAGGTTTGCGTTTGGATGTCATATTGGACTAATATTTTACAGGTCGTGGAATTCATGGCCTATACTCTTCTTTTGAACTACACCAATAATCCCGAAATCCAAGGCTTTGTTGATAAATACGATTATTACTTTTTTCCGGTAGTGAATCCCGATGGTAAGTGCAGTTCGAATTAAACCTCCTACCCCAGCATCTTCTTTCTTCCACATTCAACACAACTACTAATCGAATCATAAAAAAAGGCTTCATCTACACGCAAACAACCAATCGACTCTGGCGCAAAAACCGCGTCGCAAACACAGGATCAACATGTGCAGGAACGGATATAAATCGGAATTGGGATTATATGTGGGATATTGAGGGTGGGGCTTCGACGGATCCATGTGCGGAGGATTATAGAGGTTTGTTTTTTTTTTTTTTGTAATTCATTGTTCTATTTTGGTCATGGGTGTTTGAATGGATGGGATTGGGATTGAGGATGTAGAGACTGATGATATGGTAATAGGAGAAGAACCTTCTGATGCTCCTGAGACTACGGCTCTCGCGGCGTATGCGAATCGGTTGAAAGAGACGACGGGATTGAAATTGTATATTGATTTTCATTCGTATTCGCAGCTTTTTATGACTCGTTAGTTTAATTCTTTTCCTTTTCCACTTTCCTCTCCCCATCCTCCCACAATCTTCTTTCTCCCCCCAATCTCCGCAAACTAACACACACCCTCCCCCAGCATACGGCTACTCCTGCAGCGCGCTCGCCACCAACAACGGCGAGCTCCAAACCCTCGCCTCCAACTACGTAACCGCCGTAAAAGCCATCTACGGCAGCAAATTCATCTACGGACCCATCTGCTCAACAATCTATCAAGCTACAGGTAATAGTGTAGATTATGTAGATGCGGTTGTGGAAGCGGATTATACGTTTACGACGGAGTTGAGAGATACGGGTACTTATGGGTTTGTGTTGCCCGCGAATCAGATTTGGCCGAGTGTTATTGAGGCGTGGGCTGGGGTTAGAAGTTTGCTTGTTGGGATGGCTTGAGTGGAAAGGAGATGGATGGGAGAATGATGTGGGGGCGACGTTTTGGTTTGTGTGAAGATAAAAGTGGTGATGCAATAAGATTGTTATGATTTGGGATTCTTTGGCCTAGTTTTGTTGCAAAGGGGGGGAGGGGGTTCTCAGTTATTTGCTGATACTAAAACAAATTTTTGGAAATTGATAGGTAAAAAATACAAATTTATTGTTATGTTGTTGTGATAGTATTCTTGCATCTAATCATCCAGGAAAAGTGAATAAGCGTAGGTGATTGTTGAAGTTTTGATTTCGAGATTTCACACATGAGTTGCAATCAAACTTGGTTTAGTAGGGAGGCTACTTGGACATCGAGTTTACCGTTTTCTTTTCGGAACCTTTGGATTCCAAGTATTCACTGAAGTTTCAATAAATTATTACGCGTTAGGGTACCTTTGTGAAATATGCGGAATGGATGATTGATGGATGTGCCTTCACAAATGTAAATGATTATTTATTGGGCACCTGGGAATGCATGTAAATTTCAAGTTATTTGAAGGTAATAAGATGACTCGGATTAAATTAAAAGCCTAAATTATGCTCTACTAACATTTTGCCCACCTATCCATATTTTCCATTCACCTCCCCTCCGGAACCTGCATAACCTGTATAAACAGATATGGTTCTAGTACTTTTTACCTTGATACAATATCCTCAATTCGCTTCATTAGGTAATTAGCTTTGATTGTTACATCGTTTTGGACAGAAGGTGTATGTCATTCTGTAATCAATCGTTGTTATTCCTAATTCCAACTTTTGTACTAAATTCAACCCTGCTGCCCATGGTGAGGAATACGGCCTGATTATTCCCGCTTCTTCGAATTTCCTTTCTTGCCATTGTGTCTCCGACCTTGAATATGGCCGTAGTTTCGCAGCTTTCGGGATCACGTTTGGGTATATCGGTTTACGATGTATGACTAGATCTGGTCGGCTATTCTCTTCACTTAATTTATATCTCCAGAACAACTCTCATATAACCATTTACCACACACTATATATCAACGCATATAAACAGTTCATAAATATAATCATTGTAACGAATACCTTGAGATATAAATCAAATCTGGTAAATTATCAAGTTCATTACAGACATTTTCAATCTTTCAATCATTAACTGATACCAACACAATCAATGGAGAGAAAGGTACTTTGGCTTCGTAGCGACGGCGAGATTAAGGTTTCTGAAAATTTTGAGCGGGGTAAAAGGCGCCAGTGAGGTGGCCCTGGCACAAGTGAGGTGCTCTTTCCCAATTCGGCCATTGAACAACCGGGTTCCATTGGAACGAAGGATTGAGAAGTGAATGGATTTCTACTTGATAGGGGGGGTGGGCCAGGAAATATTCCTGAATTCCTATTGGATAGGGCCCCTAATATCTTGATAACTACGCAATGATTGAGTACGGAATATAGATTGAAGTTTACGTTGAATATCTCATGCTATTGCACAAATATGTTTGGTTACGATAACTAGGATATTAGATGTACACTTCTTCATGATCAAGTTAGATAGGAAAGGAATCAAACCCATTTAATGATATCCATGTTCTTGACCTGGTTAGTTTTGGATTTCATCTTTGAACAGAACTTGAATTTCACTTACTAATCTAGGAAGAATTCTTCAGATTGTTTAATATGTATGCGGGTAATCTTTTGAGCAAAGGCAAAGTTTTGCCTGGATGCAATAATGAACACTGCACAACCAGGGTAAAAGAATCTCCAAATTTCAGTTTTGAAAACTTGAAGATCGGTTTGGTTGGAGGTAATTGTTTCAAGCAAGATTGATTTGTGTGGGGGTAAAATGTATTTGAAGCAATAGGAAAGAATATGGATGTTGATGCTGTGGTAGTGTGGTAGTGTCGTGGTGCCGTGCCGCCGCCATATCATAACTGACTTGTATGAGGGGTGAGTTTATACTGTTAATACTTCTCATCATAGGTAATGTAGTATGTTCAGTTACAATTGAATAATACGATTATTGAGTATGCATTTGGGAATGTACTCGTTTAAATTGGATCCAAGTTGTTCAGTAAATATTGAATTATAGACCTGGGACAACTGGGTTGATGGGGACGAAGTATAGATAATGTATATGGTATGAATACTCATGGCATATTAATTTATATATATATCTCATTCCATATATATTGATGAAACAATGATATGATTTCCTTTACTTATGTATTATTATGGTATTCATTCTATATGTACTGTTGAAACATTCATATGTACTCATTTATTGACATCCTTTTAGCTATTCACATCCGAATTCATTGTTCAAGTACTGCGGAAACATTCATATGTATTCAATCACTTTCTTTATCGTCTCATCCAATTTCTTATTGCTGTCATTATAAGAAAAATTGTAAAAACACTTCTACTATTCTTTTGTCCTTTTCAACTGATAAATATTCCGGAAATTCTCATCTGGAAGAATGAAGTGGAAGTGAGGTGCCAAGGTCATCACAGAGAAGTTAACCAACTAAGAACTACTTGAACCCCGCCGGATTTCGCGGCCTTGACATCGCCAGCCAGTTGAAACCCCACATCGGATGGTCTTTCTGGATATGATCTTTAATGTCTTGTAATTTCGGTTTTGTACTGATGTGGGCATGCTATATCATTCTAGTTCAGCGATATATGATCAGTTATATATAGAAACCAACTGATGCTGTAGTTTCTAAATGATGTTAGTTTTCAAGTTTGTTACTACATTACAGAAAGAGGTGAATTGAGAAGAATTCCCTGTTTCCTATCATGACTTTAACTTCCGGATACTG
>JWJB01010120.1:0-39284 GCA_000812895.1 Rutstroemia sydowiana | reverse complement strand
GGGTTTGGGGGGTGGTTTTGGGGGGGGCCGGTTTGGGGCGGTGGTTTTTGGGTTTTGTTGGGGGGGGGAAGGGGGTTAGTTTTTGGATTGGATTGCGGTGGAGGGTATTGGGTTGGGGTGTGGAGGAGGAGGGGAGGAGGGTTTGATGAGAGATTGATTGAGAATCAATGAACGAGAGGAGATTTCTTTTTGTACTTACATTTGTCGCAACATGATGAATGCTATCTCAGTATATAAGATTGAATTATTTGTTGGTTGTTGATTGAGGAATTGAAAAGGTTGAAGAATTATCGCAAAGACCTTCGTTTTGCTTTGCAGAGAAGAAGCTCTCAAGAAACTTTTTTTTTCTTCTCAATAATCTTTTGATAATCGATAGCGCTAGCGTCCGCTTGATCCTAGTCATTTTGAATCTGGATTTTGGGTCTAAGGCAGAATGTATGGTTGCCTGAGGTGGTTAAAAATCATCTCACATGTAAATTCCACCACCGCGCCGCATCCCCCTTGTAACTTGTGGGGTAAATGGAAATAGATTTTCCGTTCCGGATCGGATTCATGTGGTCATGTCATGTCTTTCCTATGAATGAATGCATACTGAAGAGAAACATCAATCGATTCATTCCTCACCGTCGCTATTTTCTATTGATTTAATACTAGAGAAAGGATTTGTTGAATTCTGAAATTGATTCGATGAGGATATACGCATAGCAATTGCTACTTTTCTGCGTATTTACTGCGTATTTACTGCGTATTTACGGTGTTGTTCTGTCGCAAGGAGAAAGTTTGGAGAGAGAGAATTGCCGAGGTACATTTTTCGCAACGCAGCGCAGCCAACTGGAATTGTAACCGCGACGGTAACGATTTATATCGAACGAACGAACGAACGAAGAACGAGATGGATGGGAGAATTGCTGTTGTGAAGGTGTGTTTGCTTTTTACATATACCCATTCCTTTATTCCTATATTTCTTCGCATGCTTTGGTTATGCATTGGATGGTATATACGGTATGAGAAACAATAAACTAACAAAATTACAAAGACAGCCCTCGAACGATTTATTCTCGACCCAAAAAATGCAGAGTTCTTGGCTATTCTTAAAGGTGCGAGGAATGGTGCTGTGTATGGTGCTAAAGTGAGGTTTCCTCATGCTTTGGTGTATGTTATCTATTCTTCTTCTTTCTTCCTTTCTCTCATATTCTCCACCTTTACGACAACCCTCGAATTCTACACAAACATCTCATCCCCCCCAATTCCTCCACACAAAAACCAACCAACTAACACCAATTAACACAGCATGATCTTTCTCTTCCGCTCCGGTACCCTCCGCGAAAAACTCACCCTCATCTTCAAAGCAACCCGCACCCACGCTCAAAACCTCGCAAAATACGCAACAATCTATAAATCCACCATGCTCGCATTAAAATACACAGGACATAATAAAGGGAGTGAGGGCAAATGGGATACGTTTTTTGCGGGGTTGTTGGGTGGGTATGTGGTTTTTGGACGACGCTCGAAAAAGGGTCATGTTAGTAGTGTTAGTAAACAGATTGTGATTTTTGGTAAGTTTTTCTTGTTTCTTCTTTCTTTCATTTTATTACTTTCTGGTTTTCAGATGTGCGAAAGTTACCGGAGAATGGTATATGCATTGCTAACGCAATCCCTCACAGTATTCGCACGCGTAGTACTCTCCCTAGCACAACTCTCAGTCCTACCCTCTACAGGTATAATCCGCTCTCAAAAACTCTCAGATCGCATATCATTCGATGCGTGGCCCATCTTCGCAGCACTTAGTTGGGGAAGTGTTATGTGGTTGTTTAGATGGTATCCGGATACGGTGCAGAGTGGGCTTAGGAGTTCGATGGATTATATTTATGTGCAGAGTGATCATTGGGATGGGTTGAGGAATTTGGTTTGGCATAATAAATAGGGGGGAGTTATAGATTTGCTGTATAGGCGTGGGGGTTTGCGTGGTTTTTTTGATGGTTGCTTGGATGTATACGTTATAGAAAATGAGCCAGGGAGGAATTACCTGTGTAGAAATAGAAGAATTGATAGTTTCATTTGGATTTTAGGGTGGACAGCTGTGATTTTGAGCTTGGCTGTGATAGACTGATTGGTATTAATCCAGCGATATAGGATAAGTGAGGGGGGGGTTAGATGATTAAAAAGGGTGAGAGGTGGTGTTGGATTACGGGTATTGACTTGGTGGTGGGGGATGAGAGTACGAGTGTGCGGGAATGAAGTAGGGACGGTGTAAGGGGTTATTATTTTGAATAAGACGGCCCATTGCACCACTGCTTCTAGCCAAGTTTCTTGCGATGGTTTGTCGTGCGTTTTCGTCATCTCGTTCGGCTAAAGCGTTTTGATATTCCCTTGGATCGCTACTATTTAATCCAGGAAGAAGAGGGGAATTAAGGGGTTATGGGGTTAGGACTGGGATGGGAAAGTGGGGTTTATCTCCATAGAATTTAATGAATTTTGTATTTTTGTTTATTTTTATGGGATGGGAGTTTTATATTGCAAGACCTTCTAAGAGCTTAGATATATTTACATTGAATAAGATATTAATATCAATAAAATGGTTAAGACGATTGGAAAGGGAGAGTTGGAGGAGGGTTTTGGTAAGGTGGGGTTAAGGAAGGAAATATATATTTTAAGTCCATAAGAGTTATTGAAATAAACATCTGGGATATTGGGAAGTAGATTGGTGGATTTTGTGAGGGATTGGAGATGAGGGGACGAGGGGGAAGAATGGGTTTAAGCGAGGAGTATCATCACTTTTTAATAAATAGTAAATAATTCGACTCGCAATGGAAGGATCTATGTAAATCAAATACAGCCTTTGATGAAATCTTTGGTGATATGAAGTGCTTCGATTGTGCAGTGAGTGTAACGTGAAAGCTATTACCGTATCTCCAACTCTAACCTCAACTCCACAGCCTTTCCTTTTCTTTTCTTTTCTATCGATTTCTCTGCTGCAAGTATCTTCCGACAAACCAGTTATCAGGGTTAGTATTAGTAGGAAATGTATCGTATCTCGCCGGCGGCAAAGGTTGTTTGCGATCGAGCGAGCGAGCGGGTTGTGTGTTGTGGATTGTGATGTTGGGTTCGGATGGTAATAGTGTTTTTGGGGCTGGGTCGTTGTTGGTATCTTTCATCTCATTCATTCTTTTATCCCACCATCTTCCATCTCGTTTCATTCACTTCATTTTATCCTAAATTATCCCTTCGTATCACCCCACCCTTCCTAATTTTGATTCATCACATACAAACATTCACTCTCCTTACTCTCCCTAATGTCAACTACCTATTAGTAAACAACACAATATAATTAGCTCATGATATTCACTCAAAGCTCCCTTTTATCTGAAGAACAATACATACATACTTTCAAATCTGAAAACCTCCATCATCCTAGATTAGCATCCTAGATTGGTAAGGAGAGTTCTTGATGCGTGGTTCTTGGCCGGGGCGTCAAGGTGGTTATATCAAAGATAATAATAAAGTTTATGAAAGTGGTAGCTACAAGAACGGTGATGGTTATAAAGATTATAGTTATGATTAGGTGGTTGTGATGTGAATATGAATGTGGTTATGGTGAAGGGCTATGGGGATGTGAAAAGTTGTAAGAGTGGGAGTGGGATTATGAGGTATTTATATGGAGAAGCGTTTCCTCACTTGTTGGTGTAGGAGATTAAGAGAATTATAATGAAAATTATAATAGTTGATGATGGGTTGTGAGTTATATTTTTTATGTTGGTGGATTTCGTACGTGGTGAATGGTAGGTGGTGAATCACATTCAAGTCCAGGTATGTCCTAACTCTTGAAAAGTAGTTACTCTTGCTTAAAATCCTTTTGGCCCATTTATTAACTATTTTAAGTCATTTAATGATATATAAATTTAAATCTCAAAACTCTCATCCAATAGAAATAGTCAAAAATATAAATCCATCAAAATTTATTATTTAAATCCTAATTTTCTCATCCATACCTTAAGCTCATAAACCCTTAACTCTATAATTCATCCCCGCACTCTAGCATTTTCATCTTTCACAATCAGCTTAAAATTCCCAATTCCTCAGGGGATTCACCTTGCATTTCTTCCCGCCGGAATGTATGAGTCGGATCCTGGTTATTATGAGTAGGATGTGTAGGTTGTGGATAGCGAGATAGTGGAGTATCTAGGTGAGATGAGGAAGTATTTTGGCTAGATGGTGAGCTATTGGGCGGTGATGAGGAGATATCGCGTGCTTTTTCTCGTTTGGTGAATCAGTTTCCCATGTTGAGTGTGGGGGTGATGGGTGGATTAGGGGGTTTGTAGAATGTGCGAGATGGAGTGAGATGCGGGCGAGATGGAATGGGGAAGTTTGATGATGTGGGCGAGTTGGAGATTGAGATTGAGATTGAAAGAAGAAAATCTGTGTGAGAACCATGCTATTCTAAAGATTCACTTACTTGCGAAATATCTATAATCGTCTTAAGTAACTGTCTGAAGTTATTTTGTTATCCATCTGATCTTTTTTCTTCTTCATCGTCTGAATTCCAACTGTTCGTTTTGTTATCCATCTGATCTTTTCTCTTCTTCATCGTCTGAATTCCAACTGTTCATTTTGTTATCCATCTGATCTTTTCTCTTCTTCATCGTCTGAATTCCGCCTATTCATTTTGTTATCCATCTGATCTTTTCTCTTACTAATCGTCTTGATTTCCGTCATTTCTATCCAATTGTTCATTTGTTCAATCATTTTCCAGGCCTATCATCTGGCGATATAAGATGAGTGTGAAGAAGCTGTCAGATATATTTAACATATATCTATTTCAAGGCTAGGGATATATGGTGAGAGGTGGTGGTAAATGGGCTATGAGATTTTGAGTGTTGATGAGTTTTAATCTAAAGATATAGGATGAGAACAATAAAAAAGTGAAAAGCTGTATGTGAATTCTAAGTATGTAGCTTCAAGTTATACGATGAGAGTATGAGAAAATTTCCCTTTGCCATCCTCGCCCTCCAACGTTTCTGAATCCGATGTTAAATATAAGGTTAATTGAAACAGACGACTAATTGAACACATCCTGTACCCCATTCATTTATCGGCGTTCTAATTATCATAAATTCTAGTATAAATCTGTGTGGTGTGTGTCATGCCCTCAACGTCTCGTGATATAATTCTCTACCTTCGGTTGAAGAGGATAGTTGGAGCATCACTGCAGATTCACAAGTTGTCAGAATGGAAACTCGCCCATACGTACATCCATTTAGGTTGGCTGGCCAAGATTTGAATTATTGCTCGTCCCGATTACTATTGGTATACGCCAGTTTTCTTAAAATTATATCCTATCTTTATCCCATCCTAATGTAGCCTATACTCATCCTATCCTTTCCTGGTTCTCCTGATTTTTGAATCGGCCTTTCCTATCCTATCCTATCCTCGAAGTTGCGTTTATCCTATTCTATGCCCATGGCTAGAGCAAAATGGGATATTGGGACTATTCGTACTACTATACATACGTTACAAATGTTGGTTGTTCCTTGTTTTTGCTAGCTATATTTCACCACTAGTTACCGGAGTGTCTGGCGGTCGCGCTTTCGACTCATGTCCTGGCCTAACCTAACAGCAGGTGTTATGATAGGGGAGTTTAAGACAGGGAGAGTGAGTAAGTTAGATAGTTAAGATATACAGTAAATCAGGATCTTGATTAATTCTCTTTAATATAGGATAAATACCTCTAGTATGGTGACGGTCAAGCGCAAGTGAATTTGAGATTGGATAATTAAGATTATGTTTGTTGCATATCTCAGTGCTCTTGCCCCCGTCCTACCTACCGTGGGCAGCCTCAAATCATTAAGTATAATTCGAATTTATCAGCTTAGATTACGATGATTACTGAGTTAATCCGATGATTGGAGATATAAAAAGTGATCACCTAATAATTTATCATATATTTTGTCGTATTGGGCGGAAGAATTTGTCTAAAAGTGTTTATTTACTTTCTTACGTATGCTGGCGTTCCTCACTCATCGCTCTTCACTCTCGGATAAAGAGGTTAATGCCTTAACTTGAATAGATTAAACTGATTCATTCTATAATAATTATCTCCGAATTATTTGTATCATGGGAAGTTTTCAAGTCTTTATGATATACTTGAAATGCTTCCTCAGAATCACCTAACATCCCCACTCTTTCAAACGTCGTATCACGCCTTTTCAGGATCAAGGCATAGTGTTTTGAGAGGCTTGTATCTGAAGGTTAGAATAGATAATATTCCAATCCTTGTACATGTAGCCTGAAAGAAGTCAACTTCGTCGGCCGGTTGATTAAAATACATTCCTAATTCGAAAAGTCTAGACCTGAAAGATATTTCATCTCCGTTTCCTCTTTGCCAAAGCTTGAGTACACCTCTTATAGATAGCCAGCCTTTACAAATGTCGCCAAACTCGCCTGTTGCTGCGGTATCGCTATACTGAATTTCCACACCATGGATATCGAGATCTTTAAGATTAGAAGACATGCTGTGTGATGAGAGATCTGACTTTGAATTTGAATTTTTGGCAAGGGATTCTTCTAGCAGATATGAGCTCCAGAACTTTATTTTTCCGTTTACGGAAGCCCAGGACCATGTCGGTGCTCGAAATTCCCGTTGGCGAGTGGAGGACTCGTCATCAGTATACCAAAATTTATGCGTTCTGAGGTCTCCGCGCCAGATACCAGCCATGTACATATCATTTGTTTTGGCTTTGATCCATTGTGCACATCCAGAGATCGCTCTCAATTTGTCTTTGCTATTTGTGAACATTCGACGGGAGTAGAACTCCACCATCTTCTTCCAATAGTCCATGTAAGCCCTACTTTCGGTCATCGATTCGTGAAAGCCAACAGCTGGGCCGGATGACGGTAGACCAACTTGTGCAGCAATATAGTCTGAGTATTTTCCAGGTGTGTCCTGATTTTGATTTCTCAAAGGATTTAGCGGACCGTTAGAGTTGATGAGAATCGAAGCACAGTCACAGCTCAATTGGTCCTTATAGAACATGATAGTTCGAGGTGACAAAACTCGTTCTTGAAATGTCCAGCCGCGAGTATTGAGGGGCTCTTCAATACGAGTGCTTCCTTCTTGGTTGTCTTCGAAAATGACATGAACTGTACCAGATATCTCGTTGCTGAGGTCATATGATATCTCGCAGTCGAGACGTGGATCTGCTTTTGGGTACCTAAATATCCCTTGACTGACGTCGCTTGATGCGGCTGCAGCCAGGGTCAACGTCGCATTTCCATAAACCTTGTGCATTGTTGTACTTTCTCGTTGGAAATCTTCGCCGTTGTCACCCTTCTGGATTATGCACAGTGCATCGACCCAGAGAAATCGAAACTCAAGCTTACGAGTGATCTGAGTAGCATCAAGGATGGTTTTCGGCCATGAAGACGAGGGAAATTTTAAGTTTGGTGTTTCTGCCATCTCTTTAGTAAGTGCATATTTTGCCTCACTGGTACCGCAACAACAACTCAACACAACATAACTACTTTTGAATCCTGGAGGCGGCGTAAATAGTGTAGCCAGAGCTCTCGTTCCAACATCTGTAACGCGTGTAGATAATCGAGATGTAATAGATGTCGTACATGCCGAATGTTGGTACACGCAAGTATCAACCCATGATTTCATTAATTGTATACACTCTTGCGATGTAAAATCTTCAATAAATGGCCTTCTTTTCACAGCTCCTGTCGCAGGATCATCTAAATGAGTGAATGACTCGGAATCAGCTATCTATTTTCTGGTACCATTTCAAGTTGATATTCACTCACTATGATGTGCCCACAGTGCCAATCTATGTGCGAAGGGAATATCTACATCTCCATCGTAGCCATTCACAACCCTTATAGCTTCAACATTATCTGGGTAGTGAAAGCAATCAATCCCTGCAGAGGGCAGTTTTCTTCGAATGCCATGTAGAGTAACTGGTAGAGTCGTAGGACCAAGATCAAAATTTTCACTGATCAGAGCACAAAGAGGACACCCAGCTCGCGCTGCGGCTGTTATTTCCCCTGGCATGCCGTGAACAAAGCCATTGGCACTTCTCAGATCTTCGAACCTCAACCTTCGGCAATTCTTGCACAACCTTTCCGTGGCTGAAAGATTTCTTGAAGCTTTTGCTACCCAGTCCAATGGACATAGCAAAGATCTCAGAACAGTAATCTGTCCTTCGGTTTGTGGACCCATGTTGTGGCGGTATAATAATCAAGTCATTTATTGCGTAGTTGTAATGTTTGATGCAGCCTTCTCTCTGCCTTGTGAATTCGTGGCATAAATTCTCCGAGTATTGGTTGTCACTAAATTTGGTTCCACAATATGCCGTAACACTGTCAAAAGGGGCACTTTTCATAACACAACATTTAAGCGAGTAAGGTGCTTGGCAGTGACGCGGATGCTCAAACCGTAAACAATTTGGATCATGTGGCAACATCCACAATCTAATTAGATATTTATATGGTTTCCTACTGAATCATAATAAACAGGTTCGGGCGTTTGATGATGGAAGCGATGCAAACTAATCTCAGACACACATCCATGGATGGCAAACCATCATTTCAGTATAATCTCGTCATAAGATATGATAAAGACATCCGGTGATGTATATATAAGCGACTATGGTCTCTCGTAAGTTTCAATTTATTGCTCGAAATGTGTGTTCCACTAAGTCCTTTATATCATGAACTTTTAGAAATCTAATCAGACGAAAGTCAATTAGGTTGACTTAGCTTTTTAGAAGAATAGGAGCTTTTTCATATTTTATTGTCTGATAATACCTCATTGATCCTAAAGTTGGATCCATACCTTCGTGGTGAGGCATGTTTGAATTTAGTGAAGAAAAATTCAATACACTTCGTTCTTATATCAGTTCGAGTGTTTTTCCCTAATATTAAGTGCTTAGAGTGCTTCAAGTCTCGAATCTATATGAAGGCACTCAAAATTTTCCCGAAATAATGTAGTGAAGAGTGTTTTGCCATTCACAGTGACTTAGTGAGCAACCACGTCTATCCAGTTTTACTTAGATGAAAGATGTCTAATCCATTCTTTACTCTAGGTGGTGAAAGGCTTTTATCAAATGATATCTGGTAACAGTGTCTATATATAGACGTTTTAAGTGATTACCTGTATCTCCATGTTCAGACGATAACAATCTCATCCTTCACATCATCACAACTCTCATTGTTGTCAACTTCACAATTCACTACCACTGACATTATTATCAAGCTAACAATTCACCAACAAAACTCTACCATACAAATATTCACCATACTATGCCATCCAATACAACCAATCTCGGAGGAGAAATTCCGGCCATCAAGTATATGGCCATCTAGTATGGCAACAACATCGGGTCAGGCGATGAGGCAGCAATAAATTCACAACTGTACTAGAAGTTTCTTATTCCTTCCAAGACGCGTTTCAATGTTTGAATTTCTTCTTTACAGGACATAAACAAACAAAAGGAAGACAAACAAGCTTACGCACGCGTAAGAATCAATTGCAACAGAACACAACAACAATTCATATAGATTTTTAATTAACTAGCTAACTTGAAACAATGGCGTCCAGAATCGACTACGACGACCCACAGGACCTTGTTGAAGCGATGGATGCGGAAATCAATGCACAAATAGCTGCAGAAATGGAGCATGCCGAGGGTGATGAGAACGAGGGAGAGGATGAGCTTGAAGAGGGTGTGGACGTCGAGATGTCAGATAAGGGTAGTGACGAGGATGAAGAGGTGGAGGATGAGGTTGACGATGATGTTGCGGGCGATGTTGACAACGAGGTCGAGGTTCAAGAGCCGGTACTCGAAGAGGATGGGAACCAGGAAGAGAGCGACGACGAGAATGAATTAACAAATGAAGAAGTCGAAGTACAGTCTGAAGAAGAAAGCAATGACGACACTGACTCAGAAGACGAGATACTAGCGCTCTACGATAAAGAGAAACGCGATGACGGACACCTCTACCATATTCCGAAAGACCTAACACGCGAAGAGAAATTCAAACGAGCTCAACGAATTCCACTTGGCCTCTTGGATAGGCGACTTCGAACAAAAGCACAAGACGACCAGTTTGGCTGGACGCAAATGACCGAGCACCAAAAACATTACCTCGTAACGACGGAAGGACCAGTCCCAGAAGCTGCTTGGGCCAGTCCACTAGATACCAGTAATTATGGACTCCAACCAACCTTACTACGCCTACAGCAGCTCACTCTCGATAAAAATCTGAAAGAAGAATTTCTAGCAGACAGCGCCTGGGGCCACGCCGAAAGAAAAGGCGGAGCTTTTGAGTTGGCTTGTTCGGTTCAGACAGGAAAAAACGTAATTCAACTAGGAACCATTGCCAAGCAAGCGAATCCCGTCAAACTAGCAAAGGTAGAAGAGATCAACAAGCTTGTCGCCGAAGTATCACGCGTAGTTATCTCCCACAAATTTCCCGAGCTAACACAAGGAATGTGGCGCGATCAATGGATCAAGCGAGCAACTATGAATCTCGGCCACCACGATAGCATCGTTACGACAAGCTTACAAGTTAACCTGTCGAATCCTAATAAGCCTCTATCTAAGGATCTTAAACAACGGTTCGGGGGAATTCATGCCGATCTAAACGACGATCCACTGGGTCTAACAGTTGCTATTTTCCTCGGTCATCTTCCGGCAGACTTCCATATCGGTAGATTCAATATCTGCGACCTCAAAATCTACTGTCCAACACCCATCTTCTCAGTCCTTGTATTCAGGGGAAGACGGCTGCACTTCGGATCTGGCGTAGGCCCATATAATAGTCCTCCAGGATCTTTCTTACGCTACACACCACTACCTAATACGATCCCTCCATACGAATCAGAGATCGAGCAACGAAC
Organism: Rutstroemia sydowiana; assembly: GCA_000812895.1. NCBI lineage: Eukaryota > Fungi > Ascomycota > Leotiomycetes > Helotiales > Rutstroemiaceae > Rutstroemia > Rutstroemia sydowiana. The sequence continues at coordinate 28,387 of JWJB01010120.1, read as the reverse complement.
CGTACTCGTCGCATACCCAACTCGCGAATTGCGAGAACCTACATTCAAACGCGTCAATCACGAACTCCGGACTTTCTCCCCTCGCAGCAAAGTTTTCTGGGGCACAGAACGCAATCTCTGGGAATGGCGAATGCGAGTATATGTTCGCGGCCAAGGACAAGTCCGATTAGTCAAACGACCAATCGATAAGATGACAGCGGACGAAATCTGTGAGAAATTCAAATGGAACAATAGTGAAACTGGACAGGTTGAATATCCAAGACGGGAATTGGTGGAAAGAGCATTGCAGTTGACAAAAATTGAGGATGAACCATGGGAGAGGTTGAGAGATGCGATTAAGGATACGGAATGTGTGATTAGGAGGAATAAGATTGAGGCGGATTGGATATTTGAGACGGTGAAGCCGGTGTTCGATGCAAGTACGGATGATGTGCCACACAATCCGAGCTTTAGAAGGGGGGTGAGTGGCGTGGGTAGGGGTAATTGGAGCATTATTATTAGATACAATCCGCAAGAAAATGAGGGATATCCTGCTATGGATGAGGGTTGATTGAAGACGAAAGGCTTGTGGAATTTGAGCTTTGGAGGCTGGAAAGCATTATGGAATTGGGGTGGTTGCTACAAAGGTGGTGGCTGTGCGATGGAATAACGTTGATTGTGGATATATGGAATCGGAATAATGTATTTTGAACTATCCACTGTGGCATATTAAGGCTTTTAAATCCTAGCAATCATACAAAAAAGAATCATATTCCGAAATACTACATATATATGACTTCCAAACACGTGCCAGCCTTGCCTAATCGCGTGTAAGCGGTAGATAGGTCCTTGGAGCGGATATAATACATCTCCTTCAGCCTTCAAGTTGGTGGTAGATGAATCCGTAGGCGGTAAACCGGCGGAGGCAAATCCGTTGATGAATCATGAGAGGTGAATGATGTTAGAATAGTATCATCTCATAATCTTTCTCCACTAGCAATAGAAAGTCGTCCCATAGTGGAAACTGGAGGGGTATATGCTTATAACAGCGGATAGAAGCGTCTTATTGATGATACCTATAAAATCTTATATGGACTATTCTCTTAAATTCTGAGATATCTGGGATCTGACTACCAAACTAGAGACGAAAGGGTTATGTCTTGGACAGACTATCATCTTGTGGCAGTGGAACAAAGTATCTTGATATTGAAGTGTATCTTATGTTGCGATTTGGAAGAGTGAAGGGTTAAATTCAAGTGGGAAAAATCGCGGGTGGTGAATCGATGGGAGAAGAATCATGTGAGTTGAAGTGCAGGAGGTGGATTTATGGCAGGTGAATCTATTAGAAGTGACTTTCTCAGAGGTGTATTCCTTGGAGGTGAATCATAGGAGGTGAATGAAAACAATGCTCAATAATTAGATAAAAATTTAGATAGATCGAGTCAACTTTGGAATGATTATATAAGGGAAGAGTTTAATACTTATGCATTATGAGTAAAATTTGCGTCAACTGATTCTTTACGAAATCAACTATCCGCCTCCGCAACTTACTATATTTGATCCCCGCCACTTCACTTCAGCATCCGTACCTTCATCGTAAACAAATCAGTGAGCAAAGTACTGGTAACCACTATTCTAACCCGAAGTACATACGGCCCCTCGGGTAAAGTAAGCTGACATCAACGACCACTCACACGACACAGTGATTTGATTCGAACTTTGAATGATGCTGACTGTACCATAGGCTTGGCACTGGCAATTGAAGAAAAGAAGTTCCTATATCTGCCGAAGACACCGTTTTGCGGCGGTGAGAATTTCGTTGCTTATTAATTGTCCCTGCATATTCTATGCATATACGAATCCCACTTCCCCAGACTTCAAATTGGGCGGTAGATTCGTCAGCAAATAGAATAAAAGTGGTATGGCACATATAGTTAGATAATCATTATCAATTAAATAACTCTTTTTTACGAAAGTATTATTGTTGCGGAAAAATTCCAAGCTATAACTAAGTCGCTTCTTTTTCAACTCGACAACTTGCCCTGGAATCATGATAATGTATTGGCAGCCTGCAAAGATCTATCTTATGAGATATGCATACAATTTCAATTCCTTACAGACGCGAATTGCAGAAATTGGAGAGTTTCCTCTCGCCACATTGGCGCACACCCGAGATGCTTATAAGCAGCCACTCTTACCACTATGAACTATCCACTTATACTTTCTACATAAAAAATCCAATACCTCCAAGTTGAGTCAGAAAATAAGCATACACGAGTACTAGCCAAGTGACTTCTCGACTTCTCAAGTCATTACAACCCCTCTACTTCTTCCCCGGTCCATATCCGTGATATTAATGGTAGTAAGCCTCAGCACCTAGGAGTTGGCCAATCATTGGGTAATTACTATTGATCTTCTCTTAATCTTACTCAGTACACTCCTCCATTAAATATGCCCAAGTTGACAAACTTTGCTCATCTGAATGACAGATTGGTGAGATTTCTTTCGCTTGGGCCATTACCAAGCGTGCGTTTACCATTTCTAATATTACTCATTTTTGTTCGAGCAGCAGCATAGCTTGGTAAGAGGCGAGCTATCATACCAATCTTATTACCATACTTATGATCTCCGCGGACCGTGGTCTATGAGCTTCGCCAATGCAAGAGGTAGAAGCACCTTGGTAGATCCTAGATCTGTTGCTTGAAAAAAGCTAGTACAGTATTGGCTGTCAGCAAGTGTTGAATAGAAAGCAGATAGACAATTTCAGCCGAAACGTTCGATGCAACAAGATGAAGATGACTAACAGACTGCCAGTTGGGGTGAAAATTTGTAAAGGGTGCGTCGGAAATAGCAGAATTCATGTCCTGGCTAGCGAATCTGTATGGATATATGAGGGAGTTTGCGATTTTGACGTCACTGTAATTATACTTTAGCTATTCCTTTTACGAGAATGACCATTGCCCAATACAGCAAATCACGTTGGACATCCTCAAAATGCGGCGAAGTCTCTTTTTCTCTGAACACCGAGTAGTATGTTCAAATCTATTGTCCTATAAGCTTGGATTAAAACCAGTAATCATCCAAGAACCATCCATGCCAATATCCTTTCTCGTCTTAGTTTGACGGATAATCTAGACAACAGCATGAGTCTGGATCCATCTCAATTACTATGTTACCTGCCAAGACGACAGAGACGAGCAATACGAAGTCCATGACAGGTCACACGTTAATTTTGTGAACACCGAGTGGTGATGATTGGCATTTTTACGAGAAGGACCAACTAGACCTCATCTCTAGAAAGAATGGCTTCTCAATTTTGCCGATCATGCTTCCCATGGCGGCGACAAGGGTACGGTTTGAGATCTATAAAAGCACCTTTGGTTCCCGCCCAAAAGTCGCTCTTTCCTCACCACAGCTCAATCATCTGATAATATCTCCATTCACAAAACACCAAACAACCACCACTTCAACATTAAAACAATATCAAAATGCGTTTCTCCATCCCAGCAATCTTCACCGTCCTTCTCGGCGCAGCAGTCACCACGGTTTCAGCTGACTGTCTCTCTACCGATGGCAACGAATATCCTTTCGGGACTTACACTTGCGAGTACGGCAACGAGATTGTAGGCCTCCCATTTGCTTCTATCAGATAAATTACTAACAGAGATCTAGGTTCAATGTACATCGTCCGGAAGTTGGACTTTGATTGCTCAATGCGGAAATACATGCACATTCGTTGGGTCTAGTCCTTACTGCACTTAAACCCCGGTATGTATGAGTAGATATTCTATATCGTGGTTATTCCGATGCTAATGATTCACTAGTAATAGATCATGAAAGATCCTGAAAATTTGGGCCACCATGTTGAATTGAAGAGGATATGATTGGTTAGGTTAATTTGGAGACTCGGAGGAGTATTCAGGAGATGAAGATATGAATTATGAGTCATTACTTAGATAGATTGGCAATTCAACTTGCTAGCGAATCTGAAATTTACGACGAAGAACATGAATATTCATCTGAAATGATGAAGTGAAGTTTGGGATCCCCGAGCTACCTCTTTGGCCGCACACTATTGGATGTACTAATATACCAACACTCTCGCACATTTCTATACCTTTTCATCTTTCTGATCCTATAAATTTAGATCTAACTCCCCTGCCCCCAATCCATAACAACGCCATCACCTGCTCCCGTCTTATATTTTGAGATTCGACCCCGTCAACCACATGATCTGTAAGAACCATATCATCCTCCCTAATCTTACACCTTTAGATCTGATCCCCTAAGTCTTTAATATATCAAATCTCGTTTACCCGGCCCCATCCCATATCCCATATCCCAAACCATATACATATTGAAATTTTCTCAAGTCAACGCCCTCATTCATCTCATATTCTCATCTCATTCTTATCCCTCCCACACTAACGAGTGGGGAAAGGTGGAGAAGCTGAAACTTTTGTGGATCCAGCCTTGGATAAACGCGATCCCCACTCATCTTACATGTGGACAAAACACTTTAATTTGATGCGCATCCTGGCAGGCGATGAGAAAATAGTAGAGACCTTTTAAGCGAGTCCGAGTCCATACGAGCATTCGACTGCAATAGGTCCATGGCCGGCCCAGGTCCACAGTTGCGTATCTATGCTTACGGCCAAAGCCCACCAATTCCTTCTCATATGTATATAAATTGACATGATTTCTCACATTTGATGTATAGCCTACCCAAATAAAATCTATACTACTTCCATTTGCTTGCTTTAACCTGTATACTTATACCGAATCCATCAACTACTTTTACGGACCAGACAACCTCACAAAACAACTCAAATCACACCTTACCACCCAAGAATGTCTTCCTTCAACAACACCACCACAGGCAAAGAAGTAGTAGCTTTATTAGGTGAACATGCCCGCGGAAAAACCTGTACGTGTCTATTAATCCTTCTACCCCCGCCTAACATCAACACTAACATTTCCCTTCCCAAGTCGTCATCACGGGTGCAAGCACCGGCAGCATCAGTAGCCAAACCGCACTCGATCTCGCAGGCAGTTCGCCCCACCACTTGGTGTTTCCCGGACGCAACTTCTCGAAAATCCAGCCTGTCATGGATTCAATTGCTCAAATAAACCCCAATATCAAAACTTCTTTCGTGAAGATGGATCTCAGTAACCTTGCTTCGATCCGTATTGCTGCAAAGGAGATTTCTTCGTTGGTCAAGAAGATTGATGTTTTGATTCTTGGAGCTGGAAGTGAGTCCTCCCTATTCCTTTCACATACTGTATGAATGCTGTAAAGTATGGGCGATATGGATATTGATATCAAGGTTGACGAATCTATAGTCATGGCCGTCAAAGATTTCACTAAAACCACCGATGATATCGAGTCTCAATTTGCCGTGAATCACATCGGGCATTTCCTACTAGCCAATTTGCTCATGGACAAGATCTTCTCGGCTGGACCAGGTGCAAGGATAATTACAATTTCGAGTTCGGCCTATATTGTAGGCAGTATTAGGTACGATGATTGGAATTTCAAGGTGTGCTTCTAAATCTCAGCTTCTCTCTTCACTCTGTCCAATGTAATTCTACTGCCTGCTAATCAAAAACCTTGGCCAACATCTAGGATGGTGAAGAGTATCATCCATGGCTCGCGTATGGCCAAACTAAGTCTGCGAATATCCTATGCAGCAGTGCGATGGCACGGAAATTGAAAAATAGAGGTGTGCTTGCTTATTGTGTGGACCCTGGAAGTAAGTTGTATTCAACTTGTTGCAAATCAATTGCTGCATTTGACCGATTTCGGACACCTAGCGTCCTGTAGGAAAGGATCCGTTCAAGTTAACAAACAGCAGTGGTTTTCGGGACGAATCTACAAGCCAATATTGCCCCTGAATCTTTCGCCGAGGCAATCGCCATGGGCGGAAAGGTAGAGGAAGAGCATGGTAAGTAGGCATTTGCAAGCTCAACAGTCATAAACACTAGATCTTGAATTACAATATCCTAACTGAGTCGCTTGAATTTAGGTAACGTGAACCCGCACGTACCACCAAAGTCTCTTGCGGCTGGCAGTGCGACAACATTAGTTGCTGCTTTGGAACCAGAAAGGTTTACTGGTAAGCAGTTCTCTTCATCTTTGATCCCGGCATTACGTTTCTGATAATTGGTGGTTTATTGGCTAATGCGGGATCTTTCAACTAGAACATTCTGGGGCCTTCTTGTCGGATTGCCAGTTTTACCCGGTGCAGTTGATGGAGCATGCCAAGGGGTTGGATAATGAGGAGATGTTGTGGGCTTTGAGTGAGAAGTTGGTTGGGGAGAAGTTCGTGTACTAGTAACTGATTGTATCTAGACAGGTTTTTGATCATTAATAGATGATTGATAGTGGCCCTTTACCTTCCCACTGGCTCGGAATGAGTAACACCATCATGTTTTCTCTTTCACCACCTTCGCGTACTTGTATAATATGACTCAATAATAATTGAATGTTTTCTCCAGTCACCCATCTACTAATTCACCTCCTACGATTCATCTACCTCAATTCACTTCCTACGATTCCCCTACTTAGATTCACACATCCCGATTCACCTAACTCGATTCATTTACCTCAATTCACCTTTCTCCCCATTCATCTACTAGAAGGGACAGAGGGAAGATAATAATTAGAGAGTTTTGATATCATGTAATGAGATGAGAATATTGATGCATTGGAGTGTTGTATTAAAGCGTCGGCGGAATTGTATCCAATGTCATATGATGATAGAAGGTTATAGTTGGTATAGCTTAAAGATTTGACAAAGCTAAATCTAAAGGTATAGGACGAGAAAGGTAAAATGGTGAGGAAGGGAATGAGGACTTTGATATATCATTTGAGGTTATGTGATGCAAGAGCTAGATTATGGAGTTAAGAATTGATTCACTTATTTTACCACTTGATACTTTCAGATAAATACATATGTTTGTTATCCTAAACTTCAGTCATCTTATTGATACTTCTGCGAAAATGAAGGAGGCAGGAGGGAGAAGGGAGGGTTTGGATCACATGATATCTTAAATATCTTTTAGCCAATCAATGCGAAGATGGTAATCAGTTCATGACCTCACGTTTAATGATTCACCTCTCAGCATTCATCTTTGAAGTATTCGATTCATCGAATTCATCTAATTTCCAGCTCCCAAACAAAGAATTGACCTCACATGTTAATGGACCTTACTTTTTATATCCACTTAAATAGTCCTCAGCTGGCCCTTAACTCCAAATGGATGTTCAAATCAATCGATTAATCAATTGATAAACATCTGTCTTTCTCCATGCTTCACTCCTTATTTGTTCGGCCTTTCAGTCAGTTATCCCAAAAAACAGATAAGTAACGACCAAAATCCAAACACCCCTTTCAGATCAGCAATTATGCGCTTCTTCATCACAGCCTCCGTTTTCGTCCTTGGGACCGCTGCCGTCGTTTCCTCTGACTGCCTATCAACCGATGGCTTCATGTACCCATTTGGCTCTTACACATGCTATGTTAAATCTGGTCCTGCTTCTCCTTTATATAATATTTCCACTATCGTAAGTTCTATCTTCTACCATTTTGATTTCATTACGTCCGCTTTTTCATAATCTTATATCACGAAAAGGAAACAATCATTGGAGGCTCATTGGCTGGATTACGAACAATGTACTAGCAGCGGTAACTGGACATTGGTTTCCATCTGCAGTGGCCATTACAGTTGCAAGGGAAGTAGCCCTTACTGCGCCGAGCCCTAATCCGGGTAACTTCAATATACGGGACGACGGGTCTAGTATTGAAGGCGACACCGTGAAACGTGTGCAATGGATGGGCCTGATGCTTCATTTTCGGGGAGTTGCTTATGATCAATAATTCGACGGACATATAGATTGATGTTATGGATGGATTAACAATTCAATATCCCAGCGTGGATATGATGCTTGCTTGGATATCTGTAGTATATAAAAATTAAACAATGTATGTGTTGGTGTAGCTCAATAACTTTTCTCTCGTTAATATAACCAGTATCCATTATTAATATACACTGATCTTTAATATCTTTGTACAATACTCTCCTACTATATCTGAAGCCTAAACCCCCCAATTTCTTTTTTCCCCCATAGGTATTTAATACTCCCACTTCGCATCGACGGTTCACGACCTCTATGTATTTATACAATATAAGAATACAATAAGGTCCTTCCTTTGGAACAAGCCATTACCTGCGATCAAAAATCACGTGTTTGTCTCTTTCCTATATAGCATAGGGATATATTTCACTCTCCATCCCGTAGGTTCGAAACGTTTGTTACAGACAAGCAATTTTATCAAACACTGTGATCAAATTCGCATTGAACCCAGCCTTCAAGATCTGCAAAGTCTCGCGGTACTGTGCCATGTTCGAAACTTGGGGAAATTATATGGTACGGCCTGCATGCGGGAAGGATGTTTGGGTGGTTTGTTGTTATTGGTTGTGCGGGCCGGGCCACACTTCGCTAATTTTGTAGTGTGGTATTGAGGAGTGGCGTAGGAATATTTCTGGGTTCCATGTGGAGGATCTGGAACAAATTTTCACGACTTAATTGTAGGAATTTATTCTAGTGGTGTTGAGGTAAGCTGATAGTTTGGGGTGTCTCTCGTAATTTTGAAATTCGTTCGATTATTAAATTTACCATTGTCATCACCCAAAAATTTTCAGGACTTGTAAATCGCTAACATCAAGAATAATTTGAACTTCACCTACTCAATAGTTATATCTCTGGAAATATTCCAGTACTTAGCAGAATCCGGCTATCCAGGCATTTTTGGTAAGTACATCTTCATTCATACAAACTCGAAGGAATTTATTGAACACTCCTAGCATTCTATCACCACCTCTATGTCTGCTTCATTAACATCGCCAATACTTGAAACATCCTCTAATGTAGCAACAGTAACGACTGGTTTCGCTGGTAGAACTTTTCTGAGCAAAGTTTACTTTTGTTAAATCTCTGACAGTAAACAAATAGATTGCGGTACGGTCGGCGTTACAACTACCATTGATAGCCCAGCCATCTCATACACAGCGACGGGTTGTCCTACATATTCCGGTAGCATTGCACTAGGAACCAACTCTGGAATTCAAGAGTTGGTAATTCTTGATACAACTGTGCTCCTTGGAGATCTCGTTGTGGAGCATGTTCCAACGATCCAAACTATTTATATAACGAGTCTTGTAAATGTCTTTGGGTCTTTTATACTAAATGATGATCAAGCTCTGGCTGGATTTAGTTGGGGGTCTTGGGGTGACGATTCCAAGGGTTTGGAGAGTTTGACTTCAATCACTTTGACGGCATTACCGGACTTATTACTCATAAGCATGTTCAACTTGCCGTCACGGGGTAGCACAGATATCACAATAGCCGGTACTCCGTCGAAAGTTTTCGACTTCACATTATCGGAAGCTGGAAGGATCAACATATCTGCCAGTATTAATTCAGAACAAGCTATTTGGACCTTTCCATCACTCGAAACTGCGGTCTCCATTGATATCAACGATCCAACAGCCGAAATCATTAATCTCCCCTTATTGAGATCTGTGTCAAAGTCCTTACAAATTGTTGGATCTGCCATATCTTCATTATCTCTAGGAAGCTTAACAGATGTTCCAGATAATTTCACGGTATACAATAACATCGGACTGCAAAGTTTTGATATAGGAAAGCTAGTGTCAGTGGGCTCAATTAATGTCAGTTCGAACATGATAGAGTTTTTAGATTTTCCCTTGCTCAATAACGCGAGCAATATCATAATACGAGAACCGAACCTATCGAGGTAAGCTGATTCAAAAGCCTGGTACATCTCATCATTACATATCTAACCTCTCACTCCAGCATCGGTTTCAATGAGCTTAAGTCTGTCAGCAATTATTTCAATGTCACTTCTAACAATACAAATCTCGACTGCTCAACACTCAATAATCAAACATCGGTTTTCAACGGGAGCTACGCATGCCAAGATACAACCCGCTATTCCATACTCACTTTTGATTCCAATGTTCATGATAACACTTCGGTGCCATCCACCAAGCAGATGCATTCCACGAATAACTTACTTGGGGTGAAGGTTGGAGTACCAATCGTTGTGTCATTTTTTATCACGATAGGAGCAATCTACTTCCTATATCGACGACGCATACAGCGAAGGAAACGAATCATAGCATCAGACTACTCGGAGAAAGAAGTAGCTTCGAATGATTCGGATAGGACAGTTTCTGAACTTCACCAAGATATTGCCCGCAAGGAGCTACCGACCGGAGATGAAGCACACGAGTTAATGAATCAACATGGTGTCACAGAGGTAGATGGGATTGGAATACACGAGAGCCATGAGTTGCCGGCATAAGTGGCGCTTGACGGAGTGAGTATGTTGCAGGATCAACTACATGTATGGGCGAGCAAGGTTTGAGATGTATTACACAAGCATTGGAAGTTGGTTAATGATACACCTGGATGGGGTTATTGTAGATAAAAGGGAATAATACAACAAATAGGAGGTAACTTCATAGCAGGCGAATGTCTAGGGGGTGGATGTTTAAGGGCGTGAATAATAAAAAGCGACGGTCTAGGGAAAGTATTTTCTAGAATGTGAATATGTAAAAAAATGAAGGCTCAAGAGACAAATGCTATACAGGGAAGTGAATCATACGAGACCAACATGTATGCAAAGGTGGTAAAAGAGAAAACATGATGGTGTTACTGTGAGATAGAAGGGTTTTTAATTTTGAATTTTCCTCATCATCCATGGTCAATTTTTTTGTACAATGTACCCTCTAATCCCTCTAATAATATATCACAAATTACCTATTTATCGTGATAAATTAAGACGAAAGAATAGTTGTATGGGTAATTTGATCCATGGGTTTATAAGTACACATGGCTAACCTATGAATTGGTTTATGGGTTACCTATCGGTTTTTGCGTTACCGATAGATTTATGGGTTCACTGCTGCCAGAATCATGGTTTTTCCGTAGATTTATATTCTCAATTTTTATGACTAGCTCAAAGTTATATATAATCCATGCTACGGATACCCATGAATTCATGCGTGATTCATAATCCCATGGGTAATTCATAAACACATGGGTAATTCATAAACTTGAATAATATCCATAACTCAAAATATTAAAATACTCTTAACCCAGCCCATTCCATGAATACTCACCGGTTGGGTAGTGCTATACTTAACCTGATCCATGAGTACCCATTGAGCATATTAGCTATGTATCATGTACTCCCGCCCCCGCCCTCCTTTCCATAAGCAGCGCTTTCATTCTCCCAACCCAGTCTAGCACCTAGGGAAGGAAGATGTTGGAAAAAGCTTAGGAAAGAAAGGGGTGGAGGAGATGGGATAAAAAGCGAAGAAGTGAGAAGGGGACATAGGATCTAAGTAGATAATAACAATTTTCTGGATAGAGGGATTCTTTCATATGTACAGTGTTGTTGTTACTGTTAGTATTAGTCTGTTAGCTCCCAAGGGAGCTAGGCAATATCACTTCTTAGAAGGGTATAATAGCATAGGTCTCCTCCTAGCTCGCGAATAGAGCTTAAGATCATCAACAAATACAACCTAAGTGGCATAGTCATTTTGCCATGATTTCAGTCCTGAAGGTTCAATTTAAGTAAAATACAATCACTCAGACGCAAGAGTTTAGTTAAAACCAAGGCCCAGGGACGTCAAGAGATTCCCTCCGACCCTAAAGACTCGTTTGCAAATGGAACCACCATTTATGAAAGATTTGGTAGCTAAAAAACTTGGAATTGCGGCCTGGCGGCCGCCCCACGCGTTTGGAAATGACCCGACTGTTTGCTCTTCTGTACTGCTACTGTGGGGAATGAATTACAAGAGCATGGCCAAATGAGAAGTATCAAATGCTTGGAGAGGCTAGCTACAAGTGATAGTAGATTATTTATATTAGAATACATCATAAGCGGATTCGTAGTTAAATATAGTTACAAGTAATAATATGGGTAGGGAGGAATAGTTAAAGGAAAGTATGTAAGTTTATATCGTAGAAAGTAAGATGTGTTGTTGTATTGTTGTACCTAAGTTCTACTACCATATCAAAATTCATACCTGAAATGCTTTCTTCCGATCATGGATATCCAGCACCCAACTTCGCATCATTGGCCAATAGCCTCCATTGTGGATGTAGGGCAATTTGAATATAAATCGCTCAAATGTGGAAGAACAGGCTTCTATGATAAAAAAAACGTTAATGATTGAGATTTCACTACAGACTTCAATTTGGGGGATTTGGCAGGCGATGGCTCAAAGAATGAACTCGAATATGGGTGGAACTTCAAAATTGGGGGTAAAATGACAGAAGCGATGAAGGGGGGGGGTTCCTGGTGGTGCAGGAGGGGAGAGTTAACATCGGATGTACGTGGAGAAGGGATAAGATAGGTTCAGTCATTGTGTATTATAATATTAACCAGAATGGCTGTCTGTATATGTAAGCGACAGTGGTCTATCCTTTTCTCAGAAACCTGGAATGTTGCGACATTACTATCTTTTCTCTCGATTCCCACCCCGTATCGCCCGACAATTCCCAATGCCCTTATACCATCACTCAACCTTTGCGCCCGCACATCATCCATATACTGGTCCCGCAATCTCATACCATTCAGATCCATCCATCAAGCCTCGTTCATGCCGGCAGTTCATGACTTTCATGGATTACATCCCCATCTACTTCCGTCACCCCATGCTGGTCCACCAATTCATGTGCTTCATTCCCACACGGCAGCTCTCTCAAACTCACGGCCTTTTCAGTGAGTTCTCCCAACAACTTCCCTGAGCCATCGGAAACCACTTCTTTCTCCGCGTAATTCGATTGTATCGTTCGTTTCTTTACCTGTGCACGCCGATAGAAGAAGTAAATTCCACCAGTGACGATAAGAAATGATACAACGATAGGTATCCCTATTTTGACCCCCAAGGCCTTCGTTTCATGCTTGTTGGCCAGAGAGGGGTTGGAATTGTTAATCGGAGGATCGGGATCAACCGTGGCTGGAGCTTTGCGCGTAGTATTTTGACACGTGTATTGGCCTTTAAATATCGAAGGGTCTGAATTGAAGTCAGAGCAACTGAGGCCAAGGTCGACAGAAGTGACATTGAAATCCTGGTTTACGGATTGGAGTTTGGGAATTTCGACGCTGGGAGAAGAATAGTTAGAAAGGTGATTAAAAAGAGGTCGATATTGACTAATAAGCGTACCTAGAGATGTTTCCTTCAATTTGAATATCACTAGCATTAACCAGATATGGAAAATTAATAGTAGTAAGCATTGAATTATTGAAAATATCAATAGAATTTGGTGATTGTAGTGTTCTCGGATCCAGTAATACTAGCAATGGGTTATTGCGTATACTGAAACTTCCTCCCAAAACTGACAAAGCTCCAAAAGCTAAAGTGGAAAACAAACATCCCTCAACTATTAAAGAGCTGTGTATACTTTGCAGGCCTGCGAAATTTAGCATTTCCTGGGTCACCCTGGTATAGGTTTCTGAAAGGTAAAAAGATGAAGCCGATTTGAGATCCTGGAAATCAATATATGACAAAACTGGATTATGAACTAGGCTGATGTTTCCCGCTCTTGTAAATCCTATCGTTAAATCGCTGAGACCAGTATTTAGAATATTTAGATTCAAGGTGTCGGTTTTAGAGAAATTTCCAACGAAAAGGGAGAAAAGGCTTGGCAAGGTGCTCAGGGTGATAGAAGTTGCATATTGCAGCTGGTCCAGGTATATTGAGGATAAATTAGGGCAATTGCTTGCTACAAAATTTCCTCCAATAGTGAGTATTGATGAATTTGTAGACGAGGAAAATCCATCAATGACTGACAAGCTGCTTGAATTCTCCACAACTAAATCACCCAAGAACTCTTGCACCTGAATCTCAATCGTGTCAATTTGAGAGCTTGTTGCTATCGCAATGCTACCAGAGTAAGTGGAGCATCCAAGCCCCAATAAAAATGTTTCAGTTGTAGTAGCAATTGTAGCTGTTTCGCCAATCGTCCCGCAGTCTTTGAGTGTGAATGTGCTACTTGTGCTGGGTGTTGGTGATGCCCAGTCGATGCTTGTGAATGACATTGATGTATAGTCATTATCCTTAGAAGCGCAAATTGATATCGCAAAAAAGATTGTTGAGGAAACAACAAATAGGCTCCTCCTGATATACATTGTGTTGTTCAGCTGCTTTCATGATAGAAGTAAAAACGCGCATTCTTTTCACAAATGTACTGATCTTCCCATAATATTATTGCTTTCTCAACACCACAAAAACAAAATCCCTCTTCAAACAGTGTAATTTTGTTCCAGATCCTCCACATGGAACCTAATATACCTACGCCACTCCTCAATACCACACCACAAATTTAGCGAAAGGGGCACGTCCAATGATAGCGAACAGCGGAGCTCATTGCCCCTGGTACCTAATTTCTCGAGTTTCAAACATGATGCATTGCGGGATTTTGCAGAATTTGCAGTTAATAATTGCTTTCGAAGGATTGTGACCAACAAGTTACAAGCACATAATTTCGGCACATCTGCTTTATTTTGAGACAGCATGGCACCACTACAATGACTTGCTACAACTATAGAAATTTGCAAGATGGGATTTGATGCGAGTTTGATTGCAATGCCTAGTAATGCGCATTGTCTGTAACCGAGGATACCACATCTTCATGGACTTGGTGGGGTGGGTTATCCAGCAGGAAGGGATTTACACGTGACTTTTTGTCGCATCTAGGTAGGCTTAAGGATCGTCCCCAAACAGGTGCCATACCAGAACTATTCTTAAGCTCAAAATATTTCAGGTGAATGGGTGGTCATTACTAGTTATGTTACCTAGTGTAACAGGTAGTTATGGAAAAGTTTTCAACAGATCATTCTAGGGAATAATACTAAGTTATATGCTATTCCATTGCACTCAAATAAAGTAATGTATAGATTATTCGGGCAAGAATCAATCATTTTATAACATATTTGAATAACATCGCACTACAATCACGATAAATCTGGGACAATAGTGGTTAATTCGGTAGCGTTATACTTCGAAATTGGATATTATTTCCTGATTTAATCAGAGAAAAACTATCATATCATAACTTCTGATAAAAAAATAGAAAATTTCGAGCCATTGAATATTGAAAATAACACCACATCACAGCATTTAGCATTAATGGGCGACGACGTGGTGGGGTCCAAGTAAATTACCCCTGCCATGGTGATTTGATAGCTTAAAACCAGTATTTGATAATGACCCAATTTTAACCCTTTTCATTGGTGGCTTTAAGCGAGCTCTTCCATTGAGGGCTGTATTTTTTCCTTTGTCAGTACCAGCACACCTCAAAACCACGTATTATGAATATACTAAATAAATATTCTGAAATATTATGTCTGGTTTGATTAGAAAATACGTTTCAACCATTCTCCAGCCCATTTCGACACCAATCCGAGCGCGAGGTGATTACTAGCGGAGGACGGCCACGGGCCCGACCTCGCCCGCAATTTTAGAAAAAGGTCAATATGCGCTCGAATTGGGAGTAATCGCATTAAAAATCTACAAAATAATTTAACTGCCAAATAGAGACTTTGCATTTTGTAAAGGCGGGCTTATAACGCATAAGCTTAGGAACGGCCCTCTACACTAAGTACCGTAGAACTAGTAGAACACTTCACCGCCCAAGTTACCGCCAAGTGAGCGCACTCGTTCATTCTGCCGTATATACCACTTAATTAGTATATGATGTTCAATTGTGCGGTGAATTCTTCTACCGGCCATAAGATTATGATATTTGTTTTCCACGCGTACTCAAGTATTACATCCAAATTTGATCTCTCGAAGTAGATATCTGATGGTATGGGGGTAAGATAGGGAAATTAGAGCTTCTGAGTAAATGAAGGAGAGGTGAAATATGATCCAGTGCTCGTGTATTAAATTAACCAGTAGTTATAAGCTGCCAGAATATGTATGAGAGATGATATCATTCTCGCCAGCTAAGAACTTTTCTCTTATGTCGACACCAGGCTCAGCTCCGCCTTCCCTGATCCCTCAATCATTTGCCTGAAACCATGATCCTAATACCCAGACCAACCTCAGGCAAGCTTGATCCTCAAAATGGTATTCACGTAGGCAGTTCATGACTTTCGTGGACCATCCCATCTCCATTTACTTCCGTCATGCCTTGCGCATTCTCCAGTTCATGAGCTTCCTTTCCAGTTGCTAACTCCTTCCGACCGATCGGCTGGTCATGCAGCTCTCCAAGGTTTCTAATTGCAACTTCCTTCTGCTCGTTGTCTGGCCCGACCATTCTCTTCTTCTCTCGTCTCCGTCGATGGAAGATATACAATATCCCCCCGATGATAAAGAGGGCTACAACAATGGGTATCGCGGTTTCAACACCTAGTAACTTGTTCCCTGCGTGGTTATGACTAACTTCGATCGTAGCTGTGGGGGTTGGACTGGAAGTTTCGGTGGCTGAAGCTTGACGGGAAGTATTCTGGCATATATAATCTCCTTTAAAGATGGAAGGTTCGGCATTGAATTGTGAGCAGTCCAAGCTAGCATTATCGGAGGTGATGGAGAAATTGTGGCTGACAGATTGGAGCTTTGGCATCCCGACGCTGAAAACAGTGGTGTCAGATATTTAGCTCCCAATAGCTCCCGTTTGTTTGATATCGTACCTCAGAAGTCTTCCGCTTATATTAATATCATTGACATAAACAAGGTCATCGAAATAAATTGAGCTCAAATTAGGGTTGTTCGCAATTTTAATTGAAGCTGCCGATAGCACCTTTCCTGTGTTCAAGGTTGATAGATACGGATTGTTCTGTATACTCAAATTCCCATTTAGCGTCGTTAAACTTCCAAAAGACAAGTTTGAGGCGAATGATCCATCAACATGCAAATTATTTGATATAACTTGCAAGTATGGGAAGGATATGTCGGTACTATATGGCTCTGAACCAATATTTGAGATAAAAATAGACTCGGCAGTTTGAAGTTGCAAGAATGGGAGTAAGCCTATATCTGGATTGTTGGTGAAGTTGATGTTGGCCGCCGAAATAAATAATAAGGTCATGTGCACGAGATTTGTATCGGCAATGGTCAAATTAAATATAGGGGAATCAGACAGAGACCCTAACACAAAATCCTCGAGCTGCGGTACTGATATCAGGCTTATGGAAGACACTTGCTCTAGTCCGTCGAATGTTAGAAATATCAAATTCGAACAGTTGTTTGCTATGAAAGCTCCACCAATGTCTTGTAGTGTTTCGCTTTGCACAGTTTTCACCCCGTTCAAATTTTCCATAACCAGGTCGCCCAGGATCGCGTTCACCTTAATATCTATCACATCGATCGTAGCACTTGTTGCTATCGCCATGCTCCCAGAATAGGTATTGCAACCAACTCCCAATGAGAGGGCTGCAGTCGTGGCATCGATCGTGGTCGTGACGCCAAGGGTACCACAATCTAAGTACTTCAGCATGTGAGATCCAAAATTGTAACAAATTCCCAATGAAACAGAATAATTACCTAGTTTAGTCATCACGACAATTAAACCGGTGTTTCCTGAGAAGCCAGTATGGCCAAGTAGATGACATGAGCTTTCTTACTGAACTTGAAGCGTGCTGCCCGTAATAATATACCTAATTCTTGGATCCAGATTCTCTGTAAACAATGCTTATCTCAGTGTAACGCCATGATTGTGAGCGCTCCAATGATAAATTGGAAAACATTAAATCGCAAATTATATCCCGTAGCGCGAACATTGACCCCAGTCAATATCCCACATCGCAATTCCTGAAGAACTTCACATCCAATAGTGGCAATGTATTTTAGAATCCCAACCCTTCGAGTTTTAAGTTGATGAACTGCGGGTTCGCAAATGAAGATATGCATAGTCTCAATAGGGGTTGGACCAATAAACCAAGAAAATCTAATTGTGGCGCATACGTCTTGCATATTGGATACCGGTCGGTACCTCCTACCTAATTGGGTTGGCGCACATAAAACTACTGTGTAACTGTGTTTGAGGTTGAACTCAGTATCGTGATTCTGCATTTGCTTGCCAAATTTTATAAACTCCATATGGTAAGGTAATTTGTGGCTAACCTGAGTGAATATACTCTCATCGTAAGTTTGTGATTGTCGATGCACCCTGTCCGAAGATACCAAAACGAATGAGCCATTCGTTGAAAGTTGAACCTCTCCCCATACCCCAGCTTTTATTGATATGCAAGGGCATGCATGTGTAGCACGCAATATTACGGGTAAATCTATGGATGGTGGGCTACAACGTTCAGAGATAGAAATGCCTTTAGGATATTGAAGAATTCCTGAGAAGAAGAAGTTCCAGTATCATTATAAACCTGCTTTTTAATTATTTGGCCAGTTTTCCTGAATTTTCAAGTTTCTTTCAACATACCTTCTCTTTGGTATATCTCAATGGCCCTTGCGCAAGAGCGCATGTTGCCAAATACATAAGAGAGACTGTATATATCCTTTTAGTTCATTTGTTATTCTTTTACTATGCCACATATTCAAACGAAGGTCTACCTTTAGATTGCATGATCCGAATTTAAAACAAGCCATCACACCGTCGCTAAATCACAATGCTGATTGGCGTATATGATAAGTTCGCGGAGGTAAATGTCGGGTAGCCGCATATACTACACCACATTTGTCCTTTCCAATCCTGTAATTTGTAAAGTAAGCAAGATATCAAATGAATTTAGCCTTGTGGTCGGCAATTTTAGCTTGCAAGCAGTAACTGCATGTGATATATACAGGGGTGTAAAGATGAAAGTGTAGGCTGTGTTGCATGGTTACATTCTTGGCTCATGCATAGGAAGGCTGAAGATTTGCTTCGCCCTCTTCATCTTCAATTGCTTTTGATTTCGTTGATTTATAGCCAATCAAAGCAAGCTGGCATAGGACCAAAGAACAAAAATAGATGTAGTACCGGTATTGAAATGATTCCTAGGCTAGTAGCTAGCCTTGTCAAGCATTTAATACTTCTCATTTTGCCCTCCTATTAAATTCATGATTTGGCAGGAGGCATTCCACGTGATCTCCTTTCCCCATGCACGAGGGAGTTGTGGGGGCGACGGCTATGTATTCACCCCAAAACAAGCTTCCTAGAAGTATAGGTACCATGCTTGATTCCTTTTCAGAATGGAGGTTTTGAGCAGATTAGTTGAGATAACACCACCAGATTAAGGATTTGAGCTTGTAGTATAAGATAGTACAGTACATATTATTCGGGTAAGAACTGCTCTTTCGGCAGTATACTTACAAAACTTTAAAACTTATTCGCAGTGGATCTTGAAAACAATAATTGGTTGTTCAAGTTTATCATCGGAGAAAGAGTATTATTATCTCGTGGTATTAAACAAAAAGACTTTAAATTGCAACTTCGTTCAGCAATATAGGGCTTTTTAATGAATTGAATCATGTGGCTAAAACTACATCGTGGGGTTGGGATTGAGCGACGACGTGGTGGGGTCAAAATTATTAAGACAAATACCCCAATAACTTGTACTCAACTCGAGTACTCTGTATTTCTTATCACAAATACGACATTCACTAGCACGATTGTATCACATGCATGGATAACTGAGGGAGCTCGGTATTATTAATGTGAATGAAAACTGTATTGAACGCGATTCCTAGCTACACCCGATAACACACCCGAAGTACCTCCTCTTGCGGTGAAATCCTCCTCTTGCATGGCCGCACTCAGCGAAGAGTGTGCCATCGTGTACATCGACGGTTTCATGACACTTCGCACACCAAAGTTCCTCCTCTTGCATGGCCACACTCAGCAAAGAGTGTGCCATCGTGTACATCGACGGTTTCATGACACTTCGTACACTAAAGTTCCTCCTCTTTCGCAACCCGCCGTGCCTTTTTGGCTGGTGGACGTGGAGAAGGCGTTGGGTTGATCTCTGCCACACCCCGTCTGCGCCGAGAAGCGCGACGGGAGTTGCGAGGCTTCTCGCTCTCGCTCTCGGAACGATCAGAAGTTCTTTGACGCTTCTCAGGGACAATCTTGTATTGAGGGACTTGAACTGTATTTTACCTGTCGAACAAAGATTGAGATGAACTCTTGAGCCTTTGCATGTCGGTGTTCATGCCAGTGGTTTGAATGAGCTTCCCGAAAACTTAGGAAGCGTTCCGTGTCGGTCAACTCATTTGACGCGTCCGGCGCCCTCAAGAAAATCGGCAATGCGAGCGCCCCGCTTTGCATAATGAGTGCATGGCTCGCTGTCTAGTTGCAGATGTAGACTTCTGATTTCCACCGATCCGCAGATTCGATAAATGATGGCTGTCGTAAACACTAGAGAAGAATGTGGAGACAAAGGTGCCATTTCTCATCCAACTTGCTCATTCCGCGCATTTGATCTTTAATCGCCAATGTATTGGACGCGAAACGAGCAGTGTATGAGAAATGAAAGGTTTGCTGTTTCGGTGACCCGGCGTGTGGTGCGAGCATAGAAGCACGGAAATATTGGAGAACTTGGGAGGGATTGTCGATGGAAGCGGGGAAAAGAAGTCGGGGGTGGCCGTTCCATCATTCGGATTCCTAAAAACAAATAAATTAGATTGGTCTTGCATATTCACTGGCTGAGGGAACATACCGTGCCAACTATTTGGTGAGTAGACATATCGTGGTTATTAGTATATGACTGTGAATGAGGAATGGCTAGGTTTTGTCCGTTCTGGAAGTCGGTAGTAGTATTCATAGGGATATCAGAAAGATGCTGACTGGGGCACCGGAAGATCCCAACGTCTGCAAGTCGGCCCCGCCCGCGGGTTTCGACAGCCTTAGATAGTCCCGCGCCTAATGACAAGTCGTTAGTGAAAGACCAAATAATTTCAAAAAAGATCAGCGGCCAAAGAAAAACTACGCTGGTGCGGCAAATAGTAGCTGCCATTCACCACGAATGGGAAAGTCTTGTAAAGTACTTAATGCTGGCTTGGCGTAGGCATGAGTCTGAGCCATGAGCAAATCTTGAAGCATTTTCACCCAATTTTGCAGCCAAGCTTTATTCTCCACTGCCTGAACGTCGCTGGAGATATTCTCACCTGGTTCCCAGATAAGTAGCCAAGACAATCCAGTTGCAGTAAGTTGAGCAACGTGTACTTCCCTCGTATTTCAAGACAAGTTTTGGCCACATACTGCCGAAGGAACATTGCAGCTATTTGCAATTGCCGACCAACTTTGGCGACGGCGCTGTAACAAGTTCATCTGCAACGGAAAGAACATAAATACCTCCACTCTGAGTTTCAAGCAAAGGAAGAGTATTTTATTCTCCGTATCCATAAAAAAAAGATTTGAGGGGGAAAAAAATCAAGAGTCTTACCAGCACGGGACAGCATACAGAAGTCACTCAACATGGGCTTGCGACCAAATAAACACGCCAACCAAGAACAGAACGCCAACGCGGAGGAAGTGCGACCACGAATGGTACGCCCTGGTACTGATAATGATCTATCCTTGGAACACGAATATTAGCAAATACTTTTATTTCGGGGAAGTCCAATTGCTCTGCATCTTACCTGTTGACGTAGAGATCCCGACACGCTACGCGTTTTTCTTTAGCTTGTACCTATGGCCTTCATCGGAGCTAATTGCCCGGGCGGGCCTTGAGCTGGACCTCTGTAGTCGGATAGGTCTTCTTATCTGTTGCTCGCGAGCCCAGAATTTGCTCTCTGCGTGAGAGTTACCCACTTGCCCACTGGCCAATACGGAGGTATGGTGGAAGACTCTGAACGGCACGTCAGAGCTGCGACGTAGTCGTCGCAAGACGAATCGGTGTCAACCTATAGAAATGAAATATGTTAGTCAATGACGAAAGATTCGGCACCATGATGTAGAAAGTTGGGCGCTTCTTAACCAGGGTTTGCTGACCTTTTCCACCAACTCCGTTGTATGATAAAAAATCATGAACTGCGAGTCTGGGACTCCGAGAATGTTTGAATTGGAGTTCTCAATCTAGCTATCTTGAAAAATTCTGAGCTTCCTAAAATTGAACAACTTGTCGCTTTGTATTTTGTAGAAAGAAGACAGGTAGCAAGGAAGGAAGGAATAAAGGTACGAAAGATGAGAAGTGAATTGACCTCTCCAATACAAAAGGAAGACAAAAGTGGTCAAAGATAGATATGAAAAGAAAATTATAAATCAAATTATGTCGAGCAAAAATTCACAGAGGGCTGGGTTGAGGCCGGGATCGGCCACCTCCGCCCCTCCCAGCCCCAACAAACAAGTTTTCAGCAACCTTTTACTATTTTAAAATCTGTATCTTGATTTCAAATCTAAATTAAAGGCCTATCATCGGACCTCGTGGCTCTTTTGCCCATCGCCGCTTTGTTGACCTTATGATTTTGCTTCGTATTGGTAAAGATAGCATCGATTCTGTCCCGGAGGTAATCTCCGGCATTGAATATTTCAAATTTTTAATTTGATGGGAAAATCTTTTGTTTTTGCCACTATCGTCTTCTGACCTTTTCTGTTTAATATTTGTCTTTTCTCTTCTTCCTCTTCTTCTTCTCCTGCTTCTTCCTAACAATCAAAACTTCAACAACAAATGTTGATCTCCAACTTTTATCATTTTGCATTCAGCCAAAACAGTACTTGAACTTAGCTCAAGGTCTGTACAATCCCTTTTTTGGTTTTATTACGAAATCATAACTTCTTCCTTGGTTTTCCCTGAAGTAGAAGTTGAACTAACATTGGGAGGTTTTTGCAGATAGGATTTGTAGCCACCACCTGAGAATCAAAAACAGGCAAAGTATGACACCCTTTGGAAGATGCATACCACTACAAGAATGAGCTAGCTGCTAACGATGTACTTAGTTGCCTTTACGATGTTTCCCAAAATTTCCACATTCACCATGACATTGGTGGTCTCAAATTGAAAGTCCAGCGCCACGATCCTTCTCATCTCGTCCCTGTTCTTGATTCTGCCCGGAAAGGAATTCGGTATGTTATTTCTCATTCAGGCTCCTTTTTTGTTCGCAGTATTGAAAGGCTTTTACTAACTAGTAAACCTCGCGCAGAGCAAAACACTCGAGATAGCCAACAAGGTTTCTAAAAATGGCATGATTCCTGCCAAGGATGGCCAAAATTTTAATTGCTAGCCCCACACCACTCAGAGCTGTTCGCTTTCTTAGAAGCGACAACGACGACAACAACGGCTTTATCGAAAGTGAACGACATCCATCACATCGAAAGTGAACGACATCCATCACGTGTTCGAGCCTTGTCCTCACTGTGCAAAGACCTAGTGGTGCCGTTGTTCAAGAGCAAGTTCAGCATCGGCCCGCAATAACTCCGTTATATCCTTACTGACAGAAGATTTCTAGGATTCGTATGCTCCTAATTCCTACCAAGGATGCAGGAAAATTTCCTTGTCCTCATTGTACGAAGACCTATGGTGTCGTTGTTCAAGAATTTCGGTATGTATTCCAGTTGTCTACTTCAATCAAATGACGTGTCTGCCAATTGACAAAACATTTTACACTTGCTGACGAAGAGTTTCTAGGTGATAGCCCAGAATATTTCCAAGGATGCCATGATTCCTGCCATGGAAGGCTTCCTCGTCCTCATTGCACCAAGGTCCAGCGGTCTTCTTGCTCCAGAGGCTTGGAAGAAAATATCATACATCAAGAAACCATACCAAGTTCCTCTCCGGTCTTCCGTTGTTGTAAGTTATCTCGATTTTACACTTTCTCCCCCCCAACATCCCCAACATCCCCAACATCCCATGTATCCCGTCTCATCGCCCTGCCATTCAATCCACATCCATCGTTGTCTTCTATCCGCATCACTGTCTTCTTTGCACATTGCTGTGTTCTTTGCACATCCATTGTCATTTTTGAGCCGCATGAATGTCTTAAATTTCACAAGACATCAGATTTATACCAACTAATCAGTCAAACAGTCTTCTCTCAAGAGATTCAACATGGGAACGGCATGGGAGTCTATGGCTTAGATTATGACCCCCATCACGACCCGAATTACCGCAATCCATTCGAAAACATCGAGGTAAATCACGGATTGTATGGCTTTGAAGGACAATATGTCCGACCATTTGGAGAAGAATGGTGCAGAAGCACCCACTGCTTGTGAAAAGTGTGCCAAGTTCCCCATTCACCACTACAAGAAATTTACTCTCGATGATGAACGCCATGACCCTTCTCTAGTCAATAGAGAACTGACTTAACCAGACCCGGCCCCCGGAACCAAGAACCCTACTGGTGTTGACCTCGAATTCATCATGACGGGCCTCAGACATTCTACAAATACAATCTCTGTAAGTAAATATCGCAATACCCGTTTTATTACTTCAATTTTCCTTCATCTACTGTTGGGGTTTGCATACTGCAAGTGTTCTACCTGATACCTCATCTCAACCTATATCCCTCGCTACTCACTTGATACCGCAACTTATGTTTCACGTCACCCCATCCACCTTATCACATGCATTTCCTATCTTTCAATCAAAAGCTAACCACCACCACCACAGAGTTAGATGTATGATCTCAATATGAGATTCCTCTTGATACCATTGCCAGTCCGGCCCGGGCCTGCAAATGGGCTACAGGTTAGCCATGAAAGTGGACTTAGACACTGAGAACCCACCTCTTCGTCGAAGAAGAGATAGAGGAAGCGCGGCATCCACAATTTGGCTAGCACACACCAAAGTGCTTAGACAACCAGCGTTCTCTTTTCGGA
Organism: Rutstroemia sydowiana; assembly: GCA_000812895.1. Taxonomy (NCBI): domain Eukaryota; kingdom Fungi; phylum Ascomycota; class Leotiomycetes; order Helotiales; family Rutstroemiaceae; genus Rutstroemia; species Rutstroemia sydowiana. The sequence continues at coordinate 3,612 of JWJB01010120.1, read as the reverse complement.
CATGCAATTCTTTTCAACTCCCCTGCGAAGAATTTATATCTCTCCAAATTCTACATCAATCTCTTGCAGAACAAATTTCCCCAACAACAATTGAGCTAGCTACCTTCCAATACCCTTCGGTGAGCTTGTCGTCTCAATTCCGGCATGCTTCCTGCTTTGCATACTTCTTACTTTCATCTTGGTTGCCAACCTGTCTTTCAAGGAACCTGTGGGTGTCGCACCCCAGGCACAGGTTTACGCCGGATAAAGATCAAGCACACATTTTTGTACATATTCATTTAGAGCCCTGGAATGAGAAGCCTAGCAAAAGTCAAGACCAAGATTTTGCCTCCTTCATCACCACAACAACTGGTGTTATGTCAAATTGTTCATCTCAAGAGCCGTGCCCGTTTCTGAAGTCCCCAGGCATTTGTATCAAGCACGCACCTTCGCATGGTCCTCCCGGTACCAAAGTTTTGGTCTTCAGCCAATTTCCGTATGTCCTCAAGAATACGATGAAGATCCCAACGGAGCCGCGCATCAGCCTACATTCTTTGAAGAAGCAGAAGGAGATGGTTACCAAATTCTAATTACAATGTAGGTGTCGCTTAGACCACCTCGAAGGCCGAGCACAACATACTATTTCCGTCCATTCCCGGCCACCAGCAATCAATCATCTTGGTCGCCGAGATGGCAACCAGTCCATTTTCCCGCCTGCCAACCTTCCAGCAGATCTGATGCTGAGGTTTTCAATAATTTCCAGGCACACGGCTTGTATTGCTATCCTCACACTTCATCACAGACGAGACGTTAACAGGGATTGGTGCGGGGACGGCTACTGTAGCCCACCCAAAATTCCATTTCGCTAGCACTGCCAACGAAATTCCTTCTCAACCAAGTCAGCTCGGGTGTGCGGAAATCAAGCACGTACTTTTACCAGAGACCACCGCAGATCGAGCGATGGATTTGGGGAAACAGGGGATGGGGCTTGATGCTAAGATGATCAAGTAAACTTCTGGTACATGTCGACATTGCACATTTGAGAGCCAAAGAGGGTATGACGACATGTTCACATGGTATGTTTTTTTTTTTGGATTCTTCTGCGTGAATGAGCTAGCCGCTAACAGTGTATTTAGTCGTCTGCTCTGCTCTGGTTCTGGTCCAGCTTCGGAGGATGTAGCCATTCCCACTACTCCTTCAAAGGACCTCGCGGTCAAACAACGGACAGAATTTCGTCAATCTACAGCAAAGAAGAATCTCGAGTCGAGAGCTCCAGAAACTTCTTTGGCTCCAAAGATATCGACGGGTCTCGCTATTTCAGAAGTCGGCTTACACAGTAGTCGACGAGGTCGTGTTGGTCCACATGACCGCCGAACAGAAGATCGAGTATTTACTACCGGGACCTTGGTCTTCAGCCAGTTTCATGAGTCGGAGTATAAAATAACCGACGAGGTTATATTTGTTCACATGACCGCGGAACAGAAAATCGAGTACCAATCTTGGTCTTCAGCTAGTTTCCAGATGTGCTCAAGATCGCCGAGAACGTTTTGACTAAGGAAAGAATTCAGTGCGCTAATCTTAATAACAAGACAAACAATTCTGATGTCCTTACCCGTTTTCAAAATGGCCAAGGCGGTCATCCGTCTGATGAGTCTCGCTATTTCACCCTTCCACGAAATGTTCGCATTTCAAGTGCAAAGCTTCTTGCGGAGCACTGGGACCAACCAGTTCTTACAACAAGCCAGGATGGATCTAACTTTGTCAGATATGACGAATTTGATTATCCGAATATTGATCTCGCCAAGGCGGAGATCTCTAACAAAAATTTTGAAATTACGTCCAAGGGCATTTGGATTCCTTCGATGGGTCTCGCTATTTCACCCTTCACGATCCACCAGGATGCCTTCGGGCTTCCATCGACGTGGATCTGTTCGATAGCACCTTCCCGAGCGATGATCCCATGAGAACCATGGAGGTTGAGGAAGAAATTGAAAGCCATATGAGTCAACACTCTCGTCATTTCCTCAACCCCTACGATGATTGCTAGTTTTATCTCTCACCTTGGCGAGGTGGATCTTCGGAGATTGAGACGATCAATCCCTAGCAGCACATTCCAGCATATTAATCCAGAAATTGTCGCTGGATCTCACGTGGAGATCCGCAATTACATTATCGCGGACAAGTTGTGGGTGGATATTCAGCCGGTGAATATTCTACTACACAAGCGAGCGCGCATTCGCGCTCGGAGTGATGGGAACAGTCCAATCCCGATCGTACAACCCCAAAAGATCCGGACTCCAATGGTGGTCAGCAGCGTTCCTGTAGTGTTGTTTGTTTCCTGTAGTGTTATTTGTTATTTGTTATCTGTTGGTTTATGGTTTATTTCATTTCTGTTGCCTGTTTGTGGCGTGTATTTGTATTTGTATTGTGCGTATTTTGTATATTTCATTTGTTTGTTGGAGTATTGAGGGGGAAAGAAGAGGAGGAGTTGGTTGTTTTGATTTCGTTGTAATTTTTCACAGAACGAAGGAAGAAATGTATTCTTATTTCTTTGCGTGCTTGCCTGCCTATCAGCACACACCAAAACCACCACAGAATCCAACAATGTCCGATACCGCCGACACCCCCGACAGCCCATCCAAGAAAGCTGCTACTGTTCATACTGTTTACGTTGATCTTACTTGCGTTTTCGGCAACCTATTGGTGTGACGCTGCTGGCACTAGAAAGTCCGGCGTGGCCGCAAGCGCATCGAAGACGCCACAAATTGGCTCAAGATTTCATCTCAGTTCATCACTTACATTCCTATCAACAAACCCGCCCCAATACTCTCGAGCATACCATTCTTCCCCAACCTGATCGTTCAGCAAATGCCACACAGCAAGCATCAGGGAGCGCTACTTCGCCACTTCGCTTGTATCGAAGATGTCTCGAACGAGTTGACTCAGCTCAAGATTTCATCTCGACGAGTAAGTTTGTGTTTATTTGCATTCATTCAAGTACCTTGGAATTATTCGCTAACCTCTTTCCCGAAAGGATCAATCTTCTCTAGCGCGCGAACCGAACATGAAACCAGCGATGAGTTTACATCTGTTTGCCTGTCTGCCTGCCTTGGGAGTAGAAAGAGACAAGTGCTTGGCTTTGATTTTCTACTTCGACTTCCACTTCAAGTGCAGCTTCCACTTGGCAATACAACACTCTGCTCTACACACGGCTTACTTTTATCGCTATTTCCCTCACACAACAGGCACAAAACAACCATTCGACTCGCGAGCAAGCATCACACCACTTCATATTCCCATCATCTTGGACGGGTGTTTTTCGGTTGTTCAGAAAGGGCCTGAGTTTGCGTTCGGATCTGCGGTTCCCATTCGAAGTGAGCAAAGAAAAGAAGACGAGAAATGAAAGAGGATGGAAGGATAATAATCACATCAATTACAAAACACTACGACACGGGATCTTCTTGCGCAAGATTGGATTGGACATGCAACAAAGAACTTCCTTCCGGAAGATGAAGAGTGTGTGTATCCTTCAGTAGGGATTTCCGGTGTGTCCGGAGAATTCAGAATAACTATTACCGTCGGACCATAAACGAACGCTTCGCAGCTGCAAAAGCTCACAATCAAAGACTTTGA
>JWJB01010119.1:0-41025 GCA_000812895.1 Rutstroemia sydowiana | reverse complement strand
TGTTGGTCCGAGTATGCTTACGCAAGTTCTGTATGTGTTTGTTTTCGATTCTTATGAAGTATTGAAGGACTGTAAATTCGGGGTTATTCTATGGAATCAGCATAGTAGGGGAAAAGTATGTGAACTTATACACTTTGGGTATGAATCATTCAAGTTGGAAAAGGGTGTCAAAGAAATGTTTAGTCATGAATGGACTCATATTGGGTATATAGTAATGAGTAGAAGACTTAATTTGACGAGTAAATTATATATGAATCACAATATATCAAGTTATGACCAGGTATTTTCATGTTCATATATGTACTAGTATGATTCATTTACTCGTAGATTTCGTAACAATTTGGTTTATTAGGTTTTTGTTAAATATGTATTTGTTATTAATGAGTGTGTGGATAGAGATAAATTTGCCTTCCTTATGCTGAAAAGAAAATAAATCAGGCGTCCATTCTAGAATAATGGAACAAATTGACCTTCCTTATCTTCCAAAACTAGTCATCCCCTGCCCTTTTTATGGCCACTACACTGTTGATGGTCATTCTAAGTAGGACCTTCTCCACCTGCTCCCATGCCTTTTCTTGCTCTGTCCCTAAGTCGATAGATGAACCAATTTCAAACTCCCAATCTGCAAGGGATCGCCAAAAGGTGTCTTGAACTTTCTGTAACAACTTTGGCATGCCTTCCAACTTTTCCATGACAGCCTCCGCAATTGCAAGGCTGTACAAGTTTTCCTCATTGATCCAATGCTTATATTTAAGATCATTATACTTTTCAAGGGCCTCCATGTATTCTTGTGCATAGCGCGGTGAAATTTTCTCAACATCTTCCTTGATTGCTTTGAAGCCCTTATCAATGTCCTTGCCCGCCAAGATGGCTTCGTGCTGGGTAGTCAATAGCTTCATCGCCCTATCAGACTCTTCAATGGCGTGAATCTGCCTTTTTTGGGCGTGGAAGTTAGAGGAGAAGTTGCTGTTGATGCGGGTGAACATGGAAGCGATCCCGCCCTTGGGTTGGAAGTGTGAGGGTTCTGCGGTGGTTTTGGAGGTGATCTCATCCTCGGGTTCGGAAGTTGAGAATTCTGTTGAAGTGGGGGAGGTGAAGGAGGGTAACTTTTCGAAGTCATTCTTAAAAGATCTGAGAAGCATCTTAAAATCTGCTGTAGATGGAATTCCAGAGACCGTGTTATCACGAGCCTCGAACCGTTCACCAAAGACCGTGTTATCACGAGCCTCGAACCATTCATCATCTACCTTTATATCATGATGATACTCAATTTTGAACCGAAGATAGTTACTTGTGGGCAGGCCGCCATATGCCTGGTATTGGAGAATTTTACGTGCAAGTTCTTTGTTTTCGGGTATCCTACTATCTTCGAATGTACTGTTGTACTTCCTCATTTCCTCGTTGCATACTCGGAACTCCTCGCTCGTAGGCTCACTGCTGCTTAACGCGTTTCCGAAGCGTTTAAGCTCTCGCCTAGCATTCGCGTCTTTGCCTAAGGATGTGTATAACCTGAAATCCCGAAGGTTTGTACGAAAGCGCTGCATCGCTTCTGCAGCGGCCTCCTCGCTGTCCTCAGTATTGGCCCCTTTCTCCTCTCGATCGAATTCGGACTCCGTCTCATTCTCTTCTGTATTGCGCCCCGTCCCCCTTGGTTCAATATTGGTCTCCGTTTCATTCTCTTCAGTATTATTCTCCGTTTCATTCTCTTCAGTATTGGTCTCCGTCTTATCATTTGTAATATCCTCCTCCAACTCTAGAAGAAGCTGACGGAGCCTCGTTTGCACATTATGCGGAATCATTGATTCGGCCTTCATTTGCTCCTCCTTGTTGGGCGCGTCCGAGGATAGGGAGGACATGTCTAAGTGATTTGTTTTATAGATATGAATTGCAAGGTTGAAATTTGCTGTGCTGGATTGAATAGGACTCTCTGTGTATGGCGTAGACTTTAAGTGCGTGTATGAAGTATTTTTTATGTGGTTTTGTTTTATTTTAATGTTTTGTTCGGGTGTAGAACTATGATGTTTGTAGTTGTGAATACGCAAGATCTGGATGTGATTTAGATATGTGAGGTCGGTTTTGGGTAGGAATCATTCTAGTACGGGAAAGGATATGAATTTATACATTTGACTATGAATCATTTTTGGGATTCGATTTGTCAAAGGAAAAATGCGTCAAAGAAAAGTCCCATAAATGGACTCATACCAGTACTTCGTACATTCCATAAGTGAATTCAAGACTCAGTTTGGTGAGTAAATTGGTCATGAAACAGAATAAATGTGAATCAAAATATATGGAGTCATCACAGGATAATATTATATTCATACATACTAATATTGGTCAAAATTGCTTCTCAGTAAATTGTTCTATTCGTTTTCAGCTCAACCTGAACTTAATCATTATTAATGAGTGTATTGTCCCATTGCCTTGCTACTAAATATGTATGTGTTTATTGATAATTAATGAGTGTGTGGGATATATGTCTACCTCATTCATGCCTTACTATAAGATATTAAGACACGATATCCATCCCAAAATAACACAGCAAACTAACATTCCATGTCCTCCGAAATCAAACATCTCCTGCCTTCATGAAGTCTATAGTTCTTTCGTTGGTGTGGTGGTCATATCACTTCGAACATTCTTCAACAGCTTTCGTGCCGCTTCCATATCTTTCTCCAGATCGCCCACACTCAAGAAAGTGGAATATTTGACATCCCACTCTTCAAACAACCGAATAGATTCCTTGCAAAGTTCTTTCAACTTCTGTGGTACGTCATCAATCTGTTCTAGATCGACGATGGCACTTTGCAACCACATGTGGTTGGAGTTTTGCCTTCTGTATAGCATTCTTAGATGATTAAATCTTTCAAGTGCAGACAAATACGCTTCTCCAAAGCGTGGCGAAATTTCTATTAATTGTTTCTCAATCTCTCTTTTGTGGTTATCGACAATCTGCGACTCCGATTCAGCAGCGTAAACGATGGAGCTGAACTCCTTGGTGATTTTAGAGATCTTGGCGTCAATCTGAGTGCTCGAAAGATCTGTAGTAATCTCGGGCGTCGTCTTGTCATCATTTTGAGAGTGTAAGGGCTCCGAGGCGAGGTTGGTTGGGCGGTTAGTGGCGGAGGTGGAGGCGAAGGCGGACCTTTCGGGATTATTTCCACAGAATTCCACACTCATCGGGTATAGCCCCTTGGGTAAGAAGCCATGAGAGCACCGCAATTCATGGTCTACGTCTATATCATGATGCTTCTCCATTAGGCCCCGAAATCTGTCACTTACGGACAGGTCGAAGCATGTTTTCCTTGCCAACATAGCGCGATATCCCCCGACAGCGATCGCAATATCTTGGTCTCGAGATAATACTTCTTCGAATTTCTTGTTATGCCTTTCCATTGCCTCGTTGCACTTCCGAAATGCCTCAAGTTCGCTGATTCGTATGTCTTTGACGCGTTGGTCACTACCTATCTGACGGTGACAATGATTTGCATATGACCAGAAATCTCCAAAGTTGTTATCGAAACGTTGCTTTTCCTTCAAAATAGTCTGCGGCCATGTGACATAGTCGTCAACCTCCCTGATTATACGCATTGACTTCTCATTGTTAGATAGGTTGGAATCGGAGAAGGACATGGTTGAGTGGCTGGCAGGCTGGCTGTATAGATATGAACTATGTATATGCAAGGGTTGGAATATTACGCTTGTGGAGTATTTGCGTACGGTAAAGAATACAGTGCGTGTACGAGGGCTGATTCTGGTTCGCTATGTCTAGTTGTGTGTGCTGTGCTATTATATCTCATGTCAGCGTTTTATCCAGGTGAAGAAGTTTGATCTTCTTACGTAGAGTCCAGGTGGGCTTGATTTGTGTTTTGTTGCTTAGTCTTGAAAAGATATTCTAGAGAGTAAATGTTTGGGATTTTGTGATGTTAAAGTTGATACCAAGAAATTGTAAGATGGGTGGGGGGGACGTCTATTTATGCATTTTAGGAATAGGAATATGAATCATTTGAAGAGATTCAAAACGCCAAATACATGAACAGGGATATGGTCATTTTGGAGAAATGAGTACTTCGAGAGAGACTCAAAGTGCGAAAAAGACGTGACAAGGAAATGATCAATGAACGGAGTCATGATGGATACAGTGAGTACATTGGACACTCAGCTTGGTGAATAATCTGGGTATGAATCAAAACACATAGAGTTATTACAGTATCTGAGTTATGTAGGTATGTGTCTATTAAAAGTATGTTCCAGGCAAGATAAGACAAACCATCCCTTCTGCATGATACATTAACAAACTAAATGTGAATTTCTTTGTCCTTCGAAATTGAATATGTTATGCCTTTTTAGGTCTAATACCTACTTAGTAACCATCATAATTTGAAGCTGCTCCACCTGCTCCCTTGCCTTTTTTCTTGCAATATCAAGTTCTTCAGCAGAACTCATATCAACTGAGGACCTATCCCTCAACCGTAATAATGATCCAATAGAGTACTCGCAACTTTCTTGCAAGTTCTTTGGCTCACCCTTAATTCCTTGCAAATAAAATATGGCAGTGTTTAAAAGCTCCATATTTCTCTCTTGCATTACGTGCTGATATCTAAGACCATGATAAATTTCAACCGCATTCATATATTCTCTCCAATATAGCGGCGAAATTTCCATCAGCTTGTTCTCTATCTTCCTTTCCGACGTCTTGACCAACGGTATTTCCGAAAATATTTCATCTATATCTTTCAGTCGCACACGGATTTCATCATTTAAATGTTTGAGTCTTTGATGTTCCATTTTGTGGAAGACAAAGTACCTCCAGAGTTCGTCATGGATCTCGGAGATTGTCTTGGTAATCTCGGGGTCGATCTGTGGCTGTGAAGGTTCTAAGGTGGTGTTTGTTGAGGAGGATGCTTGTCCTGATGCGTCAGAATTATGGTCTGCGTCCACTGTGGAAGGTGGCTGCTGAGTCGAATCGCGTTCACTGTCTTGATCGGTATCATCACCACTTTCGTCTTCACTTTCCTCGTCCGTAAAGTCATCACTTTCCTCATCCGTAAAGTCATCAGTTTCATCATCGCTTCCCTCCCAACGACGTCCCTCTTCTTTGGCAACGGCCACCGTTCGCGGGGCAGGGTCCTTGGGCTTCGTAGCTAGAGCAGCAGACATGGTTGAGTAGCTGTATAGATGCGAGCTATGTCTGTGTAAGGGTAGTGTATTGCTGTTCTGGATCAAATGGGAGTAGTTGTGTATGGCGTGAACTGTCAACGTGTACGAGATTTGCTTATCTTCTTTCCGTTTACCTGAATGATTGTGCTATTATCTTTGACATTAGGGCTTCATCTGCGTGGAGAAGTACTGTGTAGCTAGGTATAAATGTACTTACGTGAGTTCCAAATAGTTGCGATGTTGGATTTGATGATGGGTGAATGGGTATGGTAGGGGATAGAATGTCTATTTGTGCACTTTGGTGTACGGGGGTATGAATCACTCCAACGGATTCTCGATATCGAGAAAAAAATCGTCAAGGAAAAACCCAATGAATGGTCTTTTTTGATTCATGCCTATTTTAGTCACAGTATGTAGCAGCATGACTCCGAGTTATTACAATACATGTTCACATGTAAACTGAAACGAGTCAAAATAGATTTCCTTTCAAATTTTTTCAATAGTTTTCTGCTAAATATGTATGCGTAATCTCATTAATGATTGCGTGGGAGTATGCTTGTCCATCAAATCTATGCTTGGAATGAAATGAAACGAGAAATTGTACAAGTAATATGGTGTGAGTACTACATGATAATTGATTGATCGAAATTCACTGCTTTTTCTTTCCCCAATTTTCCTCGTTCAGTTTCTTCTCCTTCGTTTCATTCTATTTTCCCCTTCCTTTTCTTCGCACCCCTTCCGTTCGTCTTGCTTCTGCTCTTCTTCCACTCCGTCCCCTTTCTCTTTCTTCATTTCCTGTTCTTCGATTTCTTCTGCCTTGTGCGTATCCGAGTTGTTGGTCCCAAGCAAATATTTGCGTTTACGACTCTCCTCTTTATGTAAAAGGCTCTTAATCGTCTCCCCCAGGCTCTTAATCGCCCCCTCTCGACATCGCTCACACCCCCTACCTATCTTCTCCCGCTCCACGTAAAGGTGCTCCAAATATAGCCTTAAGTCCCACTCGGCTTTCAGGATAGATTGGCACGCAGTCTTCAACAATCCATCGTGCTTATCTTCACCCAATCGCTTCCCGCTGTATATCATAACTGAGTGAGCTTGTAAAATATGGTCTTCGATTATTCGGCGCATGGTCTCATAGCGCTGTGCCGGCTCTTTGTAGCGTTCCAGCAAGGCCGGATATTTTATTTCGAATTCTGCCGAAATGGCTTTGCATTCTTCCCTGAGCTCGTATATCTTCACATCCAGGTCGAGCAGATCGGAATTATCTGCAATTTCGGTCTCTGTTGCCGTAGAGTTGCCGGATTCTTGATTAAACTTTTCGCGTTCAAGAAGATCGTCGAGTAGGTCTTTGTTAATCCCCTTGATGGTTCTTTCTAGGTGCGATCTTAATAGAGAGGTGTAGTCAGGATTGAGGTTGGGTTGCGATAGAGTTGGGCTGTGAGAGCTTTGTTGAGACATGGTACAACCTGTCGTCGTGATAGATGATATTTGGTTTGAAGTAGAGTGACGTCAAATAACTTTGGTGTGCCAAATAATGTTCGCGATTTGGGTATTTGGCCACAAGATGCGATGTGTTTGGTTCGATTGTTGTGTATGGTTGGATATGGATGGTCTTCGTATATGCAATTGCGCTCGAAAATAGTGATATTTGAAATTTATGGTTTGGAAACAACAAGGCAATGGAGGGTGGACGCCCTTTTATGTATTTCCATTTCCAAGGAGTGGAATCATGGGCCATTTGGAAGTAATCGGTACGAGAGTCAGGAGTTTTCTAAATGAATCCGCAGATCAATGAACGGAATTGTTATGTCGCATATTAGTATCAGTATCAGTGTAGTGAGCAATTTGAGGGACGCATGGAGACGGGAATTAGTGAGAATCAATGAATCATGATACAATCTGGTTACTGATGTTCGCGACGGCACAGTACACACCCCTACAATCTCTATCCAACTTTTGGTTTATTTGCATTCCTTGCTTACTCCAAATTCCAGATATCGTATGTGACTAACACCATTCTTATCTATCGTAATATCTCTTCGTCCTCACGCTTACTCACGATCTCTTTTGTTACTCTCTCAATTACATCTAATGTTTCCTGTATCACCTCATTTTGAGCCTTATCCAATTCCTCCTTGAGCGCATGAACTTCTCTCGCCAACTCATCCTTCCAATTCCTGTACTCAGCCAGCCACCTCTTCTGCGCACGCGATGGATGTTTATTATTTTTCAGTATGTTGGTACACTTGTCTACAAACATGAGAATACTCCGTCTGGTCTGATATCTGGCTTTGAATACCATGTATTTACCCTTTCCGCGATACTCGACTTCTAGGTTTCGGCGCTTCTTATTCCATTTCATGCGGTTTTTATTGCACTCCAAGGTCTCCAATGCTTTTCTCAAACGCTCGGCTGCTAGTGCAATCGCTTTCATTATCCTATGAAGCTTCATTATTCCCTCGGTCAAGTCTGCCACCCCTTCATCTACCTTTTGTAAAGATGATTTGATACTTCCAACAAGCTCATCTATTTCGCTAGCTAGGTCTTCCTCCTCCTCGACGTCAACTTCATGCCAAAAAAGAGGTACAGTCTCATCCGCATACTCTTCCTCCTCATCGTCGTCATTCGGGTACGACAAAAGAGGAATTTTCTCACCCTGATACTCTTCCTCAAACCCTCTGAGCTCGACAAGCTTCCTATAATTCTTGTTCGGTTTTTGGAGCTTATTACATACACCATAAGTTCTCCTCGTCTTTTTGAATTTGATGAGACTTTCAAGGAAGCTGGATTTTACTCGAGAGGTCTTTGCTTCTAGGGAATATCCTTCCCTACATTCTTCCGATTTGGCTTCAGCGATTCGATATATACAAACGTCCTTGAGGTGCTTGAACTTTTCTTGGGTACACTTTGCTTGTGCGGACTTCATTGGAGACAATGTGGCGGAGGAAGTGAGGATACCTGAGTTGTTTCGTGCCATGCCGGAACAGTTAAATATTTGGGAGAGTTTTGGGAGGTAGATGGGTGTATGCGGTTCGATCTTGGTCTAGTGAATGCAGGTTGAATGCGCGAGTGCGTACACTTCTCTATGAAATATGTGCAAGGTGGGGCAAGGCAAGGCAGTATGTACTGAATGCTTTTATGTATTCGCGCTGTAATCCGATGGTGTTTGATGCTTCTGTTCTTCTTCTAGAATGAATTGTTTAAAGCTTTGATGTGGTAGGTAATTTATACTGTACCGCGCCAGGCGGCACTGAATCATTATTTCATTATTCGTCCACTCACTTTGTTTATCTGGCAAAGATGCAAATGTAACTTGGTACGAAGTATAATTATATCCTTGCTTCTCTTTAGCTATCCATTGCTCTTTGAAGTATATATATCCCGGCATTGTTCATGATTTGAATTATCTATTCCTGGGCCTCCTCCCTCAAAGGTTTACTATTCGAAGTGCATTACTATTTGAGGTGCCTGCCCCTTCAACAATCCTTTGTGTTATTTTTGTCCTTCAACTTAAATAGATTTCTTTCATGCAGCTCGATGCTCTTTCATATACCACTTTGAGTAATTCGAACACAATCCAGGTAGAACTGTTTTATTTTTACGTGTCATGTCACATTCAATTCTTTGGGAACAAGTATGTTTATTGTGTGGAACAAGACTCGAATCATAGGAATACGATACATTGTGAAATATTAATTTTTAATGATAGTATGGAACCATGTCGGGACTATGCTTACGACACATAATTTTCTCATAGGTTTAATAACCACTCAATCATCTTCTTCTGCTCGCTTCGTTCTTTTTGATATTCAATCATCTCCTCCTTCCAATCTTCTATCGATTTCAAAGTTTCTATATCATATGGCTCATGAGAATCTTTCATGCGCGTCTCAAGTTCCGGCAACTTCTCTTCACGATCCTTCTCGGTTTTTTCGATATTACTCTTGATCTCCTTCCGCCAAATTCTCCTTTTAAGCCTGTTCTTCTTCAAAGACTCCAATAGGGATTCCTTCTTCCTCTCAAGTTGCGTAATTTCAGTTTTGATAACTTCGACTTTCTGCATATCGTCGATATAATCCTTGGCTTGATAATACATTGGTTGAAAACCCCAAAAGATTTTGCGACAGTTGTATTCCAGCAGCATGATCTCATCTTTCTCAGACCGCTCAAAACTTTTCTCTATTCTCTCTATATTTCTAACATTCTGTTCATAGAATCTCAGTGATATATACGGCTCGAAAATAATCTCTGCTGTGTTCTCGTCCTCGGACTCGGACTTATCATCGGACTCGGACTCATCATCTGATGAAGTCGGATCTTTAATAATAGCATTGGTCTCCGAAGCTTTGCTTTCATTCATGTTTGTTTCGTGGAGAGAAAATGGAACATCGCGGGGGAGTTTGGACTGGGCGTGTCTAATTTCATGTTCAGTTCCTTCGATCCGTGTTATGCGATTCTCTGCCTTGGAAATTAGATCCTTATCCTTCTCGAGTTGTCCAGCGGACTCTTTAAGCTTTCTCAACTTCTCACATTCTCGTTCGAGGCTGATTTGAAGTCCCTCTAAGATATCCTCAATTGCATGTTTGCTCAAAGAGTAGTTGTGCTTCGTTTCGACAATCCATGAGGATGTAGGATTGCTTGGACCAATGGTATCAGCGTTCGTTTGCGACATGATTGATGACTGAAGTTTGGCGATTTTTCTGGACTAACTATTCGATTCCCGTGGCAGTATTCGGTCGGTTCGAGTTGAAGTGAGCTATTGATGGTGATTTAATGAGTTTGTTGACCGATACGCACACAGAAACAGATTTATTTGAGGTCAGTGTATGTGGTAATTTAACAAGATGTTGTCCGATGTGTCTTGAGCTATGGGCTCCTTATATGTATTAAGATCTGAGGATGTTCAAAGGAAACCATACATCTTAAATTTAGAAACAGCATAAAGAAGTATGTATTTAGATAATTTCTTAGTTGTGCCAAGGTCTTGGAAAATGTGACTAAATAGTTGAATCATAGATATCAATTTTTATTTATGGACTCGTAATCTTTTCATTTAAAGGGCCGTGACTCGTCTCAAGTTATTTAATGTATAATCTTAATACTGAATGGCAGGCACGTAAGTTAGAATGATATAATAGTAAGATAACCCGAATAGGATACAAGATTCCTAGCTTCACCCCCGCAGCTAGCGGCCTTCCCTTTATTGTGGGCTCACCCTCAATGATTTCCTCTGCTACACCTTTGAGTCTCGTTGACCTTGAACAACGCATGCATCATCGTCTTCGTCTTCAGACGAGGATATAATTATTTCACCTCTTTGATTTCTTTGCGCAATTTATCGATTTCTTTTTCTAGGCCGTCCTCGTCCTGACCCTTTGGAATATCGTACAGTTCTCCGATACGGCCATTATAATGTTGCTGCTCTCTATCCAATACCTTCCACTCCTCCGCCTTAGCTAAAACGCGATCGTTGACCCTTTTATTATCATACAGCAGTTTTTCCTTCTCCTTTAATGATTCGAGATCAATATTAGCTTTTTTGATTATGATGTTAATTTTGATTTTTCTGAGTCGTCTTATTCCACTCCCGAACGATAGACAATGCTCCACTTCCTCCTTGGATGGCGTAGGATTTTCACTAAGTTTCTCAAAAATCCTACGTCTTAGGTCGAGGTTACCTTCGACTGCTCCGAGGAGTTCTTGAAGTTCAGCATCGGTGCGACGAGTTAACAGTTCTTTGTCATACTCTGCAAGTGTACCTTCATCCAAATGTTCGTCAAGATCCCCTTGATTTACCACAACTATCTTTATTAAATTCTCCACGGAGTCCTGCACTTCATCCTCCGCGGAATCTCCCACTGAATATGAAAGTATATTGAGACGGAGTATTTCTAAAACATCTTCCGTCGATAGATATTTTATTGTGAATATATCATTCGACGATGTTGAGGACTTGGATCTGGAGGTGGTCGGAGTGTCTGTGCGATCTATCACGTTGTTTCGCGACATGATCGATGACTGAAGTCTGGCTGCTTGTATGAATGAACTTGGTTGAGTTGAGTTGAGCTCGCTGGTGTATATCGAAGAATTTTATTTTGATTTGAAACCGGGCGTGTGGGATATTATTTGGCTTTTGATAGATTTTGAGTACTTCGAAGATGTAGTATATTGTGTTATAGAAGCTGTTTGTGAGTTTTGGATTTACTTGAGATTGATGTGATTTTTATAACATTTTTCGTCGCTAAAGCTTTACATAGATAGATGGGAAGATTTGGAATTATTTATTTAGATAGTTTTTATTTATCTTAAAGCTCTAAAATAAATTATCATACCACTAAATATGGTATCATAGGTTCAAGCGTCTATTTGAGATACGGCATGTAATTCTTTTATTGAATGAGTCCTTTCAGATTATTTATAACATCAAGATAAAGAAATATCAAATATGTAGCTTCCTTAACTCGCCAACTTTGTTTGCTCCCCGCCCCCCATGTTCAACGGCGAAGAAAGATCGAAAGGTTCGTATACATCATTTTAAGGCTTCCTTTTCGCATCTTCCTTCTATTCCTTGGACCCCGAATTATTTCAACGTCCCCAAGCTCATTTAGTAAAAATTTCCACGACTCTTCGAACTCCTTCTGTTCTTCTTCAGATTGAGTGTCAATCTTCTTCTCCTTCAGGTCTTTATATTTCTTTATAACCTTCTTAAGTTCCGTTTTCTCATTTAAGTCAAGGTCGCGTTGCCTCAATGCGTCTTTACATGCTTCCAACGTATTATGATGATCCTTAGATTTATTTTTTTGACTCTCAAGGTTTTCAATTGTAGATATAATCAGTATAAGGTACTTGGTGTTTTCTTGACGATATAATTCAGTGTTATCGAGTACATCGGTCTTGGGTTCGGAAGTCTCCCGGTCGGATACTTTGGTAGAGGGGCTGCCGACAGGAGTGCTTCGATGAGAAGAGGCTTTCGACAAACAATACCCCATAGTTGATAACCTATTTCTATCTGTCTGTAAGTATGGGGCTTGTCTGGACGACGAAGATGCGGATTCGTGCCGAAATGCAGAAGTACGCACGCAGGACCTTATTTGATTTGGTTGAAGTACGATAATTTTTGAACATTTGAAGGAGGTACGGTATGATTACTTTGTAAGAGTTGTGCCTAGGTTTTGATTCTTGGTGATGGATATGATCTAGAGCATGTGTGTGGAGATTGAAACTTGGCGTAGAAAGAGCGTTGATTCACATCTATTTATACGCTTCTAAAGTCTTGGGGGTAATTGGAATATCACCGAACAATCATATGCTTACGAAAATTCATCTGACAGACACCCGCGTAATTTCTCATTTGATGAGTCCTTTCATTTTTACTCGCAATATTCACGATTCTTATCGTTACTATCTTGGTAATTTCAGTGAAAGAATTGATATTTTCGTATCGTACGTTATCGGTCGCAGATTCCAAATCACCCAACAGTTATTTTAAAATTAGTAACACGTCAAAGAATATTTGTGCGCACATGCAAAGTTATATCCGGCAGCAATTTCCGGAACAAAGAAAATATGACCTGACATTCCCTACATTCCTCAATAATCTATTTTGGAGAACAAGAATAGAATTCCCGGAGATTTTGATAACATGGCTCAAGGATATGACTTCGCATGTGCAAATTTGTCATCACGACTCTTTTTATTTACCCCTCCTTACCCCACCACACCTTCGGTTGCCCCCTTTGTTGTTTTGGTTTATGAGCTGTTGCTTATTTTGGTCGGAGGTGTGGTACTCATTTACGGTACGCATTGAATCCAAAAATAATTATGATTCACGAACCTTCTATTTATTTATGAGTACCTTCTTCTGGGTAGTGAGTGGAAGTATACATGTATATCAATCCGTACCTTTTCTATTTTCAATTGGCAGCATAGTACTGGTGTACCGAATTTTGAAATCATCCAGCCTGACACCAGCTCGTAGGATATCCTCCTCTATTCAAACATCTACGCAAATCTCAACGACATATCTCGCAGCTACGTAAGTGGGCATACGCTAAGTAATTGTTTATCGCATTCGCATCGCATTCGAACCCCCACTTCCACTCATTTGCTCTACATATACACGAGGCCCGAAGTCAACAAGCTCAAGTTTCCCTCGCAGATACGCTCTTTCAAAATTCAATTTCCACGCGTCCGAATTTCTCAGAAGTTCTCCAAATCCATCTGTATTACACCATGTCGCAGCCCGAAATCCCGGGTTGGACTAAGCTCTTTGGTGAGAAACTGGAAATGAAGTTTGAGCGGCGGTTTCCCAACAGATCTCCGTTGTGGCCTGAGGAGATTTTACAAAAACGTGAAAGGTCGCAACAGGAGGAACAGGATCCCAATCTTGAGTACAATAGTGTGAAGCATGAGAAACTGCGTCACGGCTGCTTAAGCACAAATATTCATAATCTGGAACTGGCCATGAAACAATTGAAGATGTTGGACAGTCTCCCTGCTATAATGCGGGAGTTCAACGACTGTCTTGAAAAATGGTTAGTTGTGTTGAGGGATGAGTTAAGGGACGTCAATAAACGAATTCGAAAAATCGAGACCGAGGATCCAATGGGCAATAAGCTGCTGAAGGAGTGATTCGTGGGGTGAATGTGGGATTATAGAAACGACGGGGAAAGGAAGGCAGCAGAAACAGAATATCCGATATTCCTTTACTATTACTTTTGCCTCGGGTGTAATATCGATGATGCTAATAAAGAAAGTCAATGTTTTAACAAATATGAGTATAAACGTGGAAATAATGACCAATTCCTTAAATAGCTGTGTGTATTTAATCATACTGATAAAAGTATAAAATGATCCCATTCTCCTCCCACCCTTTTCATGAAATACTTTTACTTCAAAATTCCATTCCACAAATTCAGCAAAATCTAAGGCCCTCCAGCACAACATAATCAAACGCATAAGTTTATCCTGTTCTCAAACTATTTAATACACGTCATCAATCCGGATACAACGCCTTGCTCGTAAGATAACACTAGCTTCTCGAACGCAAATCTTCATCAGAATGGAGTCAGAAAACCTTCGCATCCGGAATCACAAAATTGTGATCAGCAATAAAAGTATTAGCATAAGCAATCCCGAGCGCAAGTTCATATCCATCGCCAGACTAAATGCGCAAGCGAAAAGAGCCAGGCGGGGCTACGACGCGCTGAAAGCTGAAGCTAAGAATCTCAAGGAGAAGACTCAAAATATTGATGAATTATTGAAAGAGAAGAGACAGCAATCATCTCAAGTTTATCTTAACATCACGAAGAACCTGGCGGCGATTCTGAATTCGGAACTCAGACGAGCGAAAAACGACCTCCACGAGAAAAGAATGCAGATTAAAGATATGAAAGATGGTGGTTTAGATCCTGTGAATATTAAGAAAGTGAAAAATGAGCAAATTGTGTTATTAGATACTGGGTACAGGGTCCTTAAAGACCTTCGGGAGCAAGAACTCATACTAGCTAGGATTGCCCGCGACAAGATAGTAGCTGAGATCGAGAGCATGGAGGAGTGTGGTCTTTCAGTTAGTCGGGAAAAGCGGGCTGAGTTACGAGGTGCTGCTATGGATTGAAATAGGGCGGCTGTCAGGCGTCGTCGTGTAGAGAGGGAGATGTATGAAAGGAAACATATGGGGGAGGAGATACATCTAGGACCAATTTTGGAACCCATTATTTTAGATTGTTTTTTATGTGAAGATGGCAAGGACTTTTGAGAATACATCCATCTGAGGAGTTAGCTGGGGGGTAAAGTGGGTATGTTAGGGAGATTCAATGTGTAGAGGGGTGCTGAAGTTATGTTGGGTGGGACTTGGAACATTTTCCTAATTCACAATAATTCACAATATCTATTTAAAGCAGTCATACCTACACATCGCATGTTTCATTCACTAGCAGAAGTAATAAGATCCCCTCGTACCACTTTCCCACCCACTTATTGTGCTAGATTTTGTGACCCCTCACACACTTACCATAAATCATAAATCCAGTGTGATAAGTTTCAAGTCCCTGCTTAGAATCGGTACTATATGTTATTCGGTCACTATTTATGTTTTTCGGTCACTACTATAAGTTATTTGGTCACTATTTATGTCATTTTTGATGCGTGACTTATAAAATACGGACTCATAAATTACTTTTCACTTTCTGTGAAACTATCTGAGCATGTATAAATAGTTGAGCATTTGTTCCTTTCCTTACTCTCCTTTCCTTCCTAACAAAACATCTTCGCATGATAATTGAAACATACTGATACTATCAAATCTTCATCATATATTTTCATCAACAGCTACGCACCTCAAATACCAAGCACTATAAGTTACGAGTTCGATTTCCAGCAGCATACCATCATAAATCTTCCACCGAAGATGTCTTTACACCAACCCGGCACAGGCCTTGCACGAAGATGGGCGCGTATTGGCCCTGAGAAGTACGATGCTGAACACATTAAAGACTTGAAGGAAAGACTGGAGCTACTTAGGATAGCCCGTGAAAAGAAACAGACACAAATCAATATCAAGGAAGCCGAGATCAAAGAACGTCTGCGCAATATCGATTGGGAATGTAAAGTCAGTGATGACAGTGAATACATCCAATTAAACAAGAGGCTGAAGACACTTAAATGGCAGCGGGATGAGATCAAACATGACTGGAATTTGATGTTCAATGCGATTGCGAAGGCGCAAAGTCGTAATGCTGTGGATGAGTTCGGTGAATATCTGGTCGGGGAGGCGGGAGATGGACATTGAGTAACCATGGTATGAGTGGGAGTGGTTGAGAAAAATATACAGTGAATGTAATTACTCATACTTTTCATATGATTAATCTTTCCCAGATAATTCTGAAATCTTTACATCTTATGACCAAGTGAAGTTATGACGAACGCATTAGCGGTACTTTACCTTCATGCCCGATCATACTAGGTGACTACTTGAACCCAATTCATGTAAAAATAAGCCCTGCTACATTCGGTTTTCTTTCTCCAGGATACCTCAATATCAAATCCCGAATTTACCATACATCCCAACATCGAAATCAAGAACTAGCTTCTAAATATCATCAGAGAATTAATACCAGATCTTTCATACCCACAGCATATACATTACTACCCCAGGACAAGTTACCTTCAGGCCTTTGAAACTTTTCATCGAGAACATGGATGTAACTTCCCCGCGTAAGCAGGTATTCGACGGTGAGATTCCTGGAACCCAAGAGATCGTGGAGAGTAATGAAAGTGAGGAGATTCACCGAACTACCAAGTATCTAAACTTCATGTCAGCCAAAGATGCCTATTATCTCAAACATATGAAGATTAAATACCGAGAGAACATCCGCAAGAAAATCACCACTCGCATGATAGAGGAGCGTAGCCAACTGCTTCATAAATACCTACTTGAACTAACAGGTTACAATCTCGAAGACCTGTTGCGCGAATCCCCAACCGTAGCCTGGCAAGCCTGTCGTACTAAAGAAAGGGAAATCGAAGCCTTGATCCAGCACGGCAGTATAGTCGATACCGAGATATGGGGATACCTTATCAAATTACTTTTTGCTTATCGGATCGTCGCGAAGATCACAGCTGTCGATAAACGTATGCTGGATAAATGTGTTTGGGGTTGCTGGAACTTGGAAGTCGATAATGGTAGGAGTATGGAGGCACGATTGGTTCTAGGTCCCATCTCTTCGGAGGTATTGATCGGGTAGCATTGCGCAAAGTATTTTGGCTTGCTTTCTTTGAGCTTGGGTAAAGTTGTTCGAGGTTGCATACATGGGTGGACATCGATTGGTATTTGCAGGTGTTCGGCAGGTGTTCGGCAGGTGAATCTGGAGGGTTGAATGGAGGTTTACGGTCTCGTGCAAATCGAATAACGAATCAATAAATATCTGGAAACTCGCGGATTCTAAGATTATCGAACATGCTCTTTCATGATTGTGGATATCTTTGACGGCATTACGGATTGAAGCCGATCCTCATGTATCGTAATAGTATGTGTGCTTTGTAAAATGATTTGAAATAGATCTATAAATATGGAGACCAAGTGGTAAGTAATATACTACTTTCGAAGAAAATTTGATGAAAGGAAGATACATGAGCCAACTCGGGGGGACCTTGGAGTTATTGAGGAAAACAAGGACAACTTCTTTCTGAAGTTGGTCGACACTAAATTGGTCTCAATACAACTTCTCGGTGGATATCTATGGAAAGGAATGTGCCTAGGTCAAGATTAAACCTTGGTGGTATTGACAGGGTTATTGACATGGGGTGCCTCTTTCACAAGCTCACCCAAATTAGATTTTGCTCCGAGATATGTCTCGGATTTGAAATGCAGTTGAATAATTTTTGAATGAGTGAGGATATCACATTCCAAATACCCTACCGCAGCTCTACGCGATATCAAAAAATAGATAAATTGTCACGACACATACCCAAGAACAAACGTCGCATTCTTTCAGTAAAATGTAAATACCACCCTCCACCCAATTAAACTATTTTGGTTTTTGTTGTAACCCACTTTTATCCACATCCTTTCTCACATCACCGGCTGCGCCTTTTTGGGTTTAACCTTCAGACCCTCGCCGCTCGGCGGGATCGAGATCTCGATCATCCGCAAATACCCGACGTGGTCTCAAAGAACTGTTAGGTTTAAGTAATCTCACTCCTCACTCTCTGTAATACGTACCTTGGCTTTCATTGTCTTGCGAAGGTACCAGTAACATGCCTGCCGTAAACCTCTACATATAGACCATCGGCATCATCACATTCTCCCGATCGTATGTGCGGTAATTGGAATAATTGTAAGATACAAAGAACCCATATAAATAGATCACGTTCAATGACACTTTAACACTGGGAAAAATGGGCAGAGTATGCAAACAGAAAAGTATAAGAGGATGGAGGATTCTCTCTTCTAGAGATAAACCTCCATCCCTTCATCAAACCCATGACATCAGACATCTATACACTATCTCAAGCTCCACAGCGTCGCGTTATTCATAAGAAGTCAACCCGCCCACAATCAAAACCAAGCTTTGAAACATTATCGCAATGAGCTCTTCGGACGAACAGGGACCCAATCTTGGTATGGGTCGTCGCTTCGATGACGCTCATGAATTGAGAGTAATAACACAATTCTGTCTCGAAGCGGAGGGTGCCAAAAAGGATCTAAAATCAAGGGTTAAATTTTTCAAGTATTATAATGAGAAATTGAAAACTCTTGAGGAAAATCTCCAACAGCCCGCAGGCCAGCAAGTAAATGATATTGAAAGGAGCATAGAAGAAGCGAGGCAATTCATTTTTAGACTATTGGGAGGAAATAACGGAAGCAATGGAAAGACCCCGGCAACTCGACAAGAGATCGATAATAAAATGGCGCAGTCGTCAACTATCGTTTCACAAATGGAGGATGCGCAGCACCGGTACAGGAATTACCTTAGTATTTTGAACCCAATCCTATCAAAGGCCGAAATTAATCAAGACAAACTACCACACGATTACACTCCGCCTTACACCTCAATGGATACGGCGCCTTTGCTAGTTTACATCAAATGGCATGAGAAAGACGACCTGATTGACATCGATGAAGCGTATGATGCTGCCCACCCGAAGGCTGAAGGTTACGTCTATAGAGGCTACCACGACCCAAATAGGTATTGAATAATAACTGAGCCCTGAATATTATCATTTGTCCTCGCTAGAAACATATGAATCCGACAATATTATTTTTCTTTTCTTTCTCGGATATTTAGAGCCAACTCACACCATCAATCGGCTCGACGCTCTAGACCCTCAGTCTTTACCAGCTTATTTCCTATCAGTACAACTATAATACTATGTCACTATATTATCCGCCCGTCGGCAGTAGGGTATAACAAACTTACCCGTTGGATTTCATGTAGAAGAAGCTCTTATACGCTTCTTGCTTGCAAAGCAGATTCTCTCTGATCATAATCAGGGGACATCTCTACCCTCACAAACACCGATACCTATCGGCTTTCACCTAGCACCAGCTAGTATATATGTATGGGGAGACCCTTAAGGTTTCTTCCCCAGATCACTTCAATACACTCTTTTGGATATTGTTTTTGGTACCCGATTCGCATTTTTGACACCGGCCATATGCAACTAGTGAATCTCCGTGTATAAGTAGATGCGTCAAAATAAAATCTTGAAATTCTATCTCCGTACCCATTTTTCGGAGTATACAACATTGAGTCAACAATTCACTCTGGTGCCAAAATTAGAACACACATTCTAATGAATAATATATAGGGACTCATCCTACTAAGTTTTACAACTACGGAACGAGTGAAAGGTTATAATGAAGTAATATTAGTCATCTATCTCCAGTGATATCATAATATGATTAATTGTAGTAGGAAATGTAGTTATTTATATCACATAAACAACTCACACGCAGTGAGTTGTATCCAGTCATGCTATGATACCGCTGACACACTAGATCAGCCAAGAAGGTTGGATGGGAGAGACAGTCTCGGAGTCAGAAAATGGAGACAGAAATCTATAAAAAGGGTGGAGTTTACCACCTTAGAGTTCTCCAAGGCAGCAAAAGAACTTTATATATCAAATATCAAGAAGACTTTCAAGATTAATAGCCAAACTACTATTCAATATCATATATATCTCCTTACGGAATCAAGAAACCTTTCAAACCCATATAGTACAATATCAGACACCGAACATTATTCGTTCATTGAGAAGAATAACCCGCCCACCGATACCCAGAGCTAAGCAAACCATATTTTTCATCTTGACAATGGCTTCTCAGAACAATTCCACAAACAACCAATCCAATGCAGAGCAAACCCACAGTAGGGGTTTGAATGAAAGCGCCGTATACACAGACAGCGAGTACGGTAGCGACGACAGCGACAAGACTATACGCGCACCTGAGCAGCCAGACAGAAGCTTTTCAAAAGAACTCCGTGAGAGTGAAAAATCTAGGTTAAATAATAAGCATGAAGGTATGCTTGGGATTTTTGGAAGTAAAAACCCGAAAGAAGATGCTGAGGAAGGATTGGAGAAGGCTTCTGCGAGAGTTTTCCATATGGCGCCAGATGGATCAGACCTCCAAAAAGAAGAATTCAAGAAGTTTAGGAAATTGCATACTTTTGAGTCCGAGGGTGATGACAAAAAATCCGGTTCTTCTTGATTTATATCTCATGGCTAGCAAACCACATATGCGGCAACGAGCGGGCTTGGAGTCATGTATGGTTGCTGATAAGAGAGATGGTGCTGGAGGTGGAGGTGGAGATCCAGCGAGAATGGAGGTAGAGCTGAGAGGGGAGTCGGTGGTGAACGTGGAAACGTAGGAGATTTTCGGTTTTGTAATAAAAAAAAAAAAAAAAAAAAACGTGTCGGGATCAGCGGTGGGGAGCTATGAGGACAGTTGGAGTAAGGAAAGGGATGACTTGACATCCTTTTATATGTTTCTGCGGTTCTCTCTTTTTCGTTTCTTTCTTTCGGGTATTTTTAAGCATGAATGTAAAGTAATACGTACCTTTAATACACTCGCTGGCCTCAGAGGGGCGAGATGGGCGAACGACGGGGGGTGGGAGTTGTCTTTCCTTCTTTCTTTTTTCGAATTAGTAGATAACAGATGTATATATCGGAATATATACCTGTAACACACTCACTGATCTGACATCATCGGCTCCCATCCTATTCATTCAAGTACTTGTCAAACGTCTCATAAGAACCGACATAATTGATCACGCCCACCGATGTAGAGTGCTTGGTAGTAGAATGAATATGACAATTTTGGGCAAAGGTGTCTGAAAATATCAGTGAACGCTCGTGGTGAGGTGGGAAAAGATAGTATGCTCTCGGCGAGCACTTCAAAATAATATGCTATCCGTTGACGATTTCTTCCAGCTAACTATAATCTACCCTAACCACCAGCTAAAGATAGGTTAACCGCGCCTGTCACTGAGCCTGGCTTGTAGATTCCGCCAGCATACAAAACGAAATAATTTCGATCTCAAAGTACAGTTGAGGTTGCTTTTACACAATTTGAGATGTGGGCCTAGCCAATAAAGTAAACAGGTACGAGATGTATGGTTCGGTGAGCGTGTTAAAGCATCAGATGTCAAGATTGGAATAGGGAATAGCATTCTTAACAAAAGTTTGGGAAATTGAGGGCCTCGTGCCACTTTCCTGTTTCTTAGTCTCTAAAAATAGGAGGTCATGCATAGTAGGAAACAAACTTGAACTATTTATACCATATAAAGAACTTATGTCAAATGATTCAAGTCTATGTATATCACAAAGTTCACTTGAGGTGTAAATTTAGAATAAAGAACTTCGATTAGAAATTGATATCATCAGACATCATAACAACCAAAACTATTTGTAATATATAAAGAACTTATATATAGTAATCACACTACGACGTAGGGTGGACTTGTAGAGGGGTGAAGGGAGAGGCAGTAAAGAAATATAAAAGGATGAAGTATTCCAGCTTGGAGATATGCAAAATAACAATCAGAAACCTATTCAAAATATTGATAAACATTTTTACGGAATCAAGACATCCTAGACCCTCACAGCATTAGGAGAACACACGCTCACAAATCGAACACTACCGGTCGATTTAGAAGAGGAATTCCCACAGAAAACCGGATCCAAACAAACTGTCACCATCATCACAATGGCTGAACCAAGTATCGGGCGCTCTATTGAAGCGAATAGTGAAAGACTCAGAAATGAGATCCCCGTTGAACTGGACGTGGAAGAATATGAGAAACGAGCGCGAAATACAAGGGCTGAATATGACGCCAAGTTTGCAGAACTCGAAAATATCGTCAATAGCGACCCAGGGGCCGATTTCGAGGAGATGTACGAAGATTTAGCCAATGCCGCGACTAAACTTGAGGTTGACGTGACATTGGCCAAATTAGGGAATAAGTCCCAAGAACTCTTAAGAAGGTTGTTCGGAGCGAGAGATGTTCAAGTCACATTGAACAATTGTTTGATAAAACTAAGGTTATCAAGGGTGCAAGGAGAGGAAATAATGAAGCTATACCTTGAAAAGAAAGCAAAGCTTGATGAACAGAATCAGAACTTGGAGTCCGTGGACACAGATAAATTGAACAAGGATCTCGAATCTGCTGGACAGCTACTCAGGTATTTCAATTTCGAGGTCGATAGGTTACGCGGTAAAATCCTAAAAATATGCCGCCTGTTCGATAAAGTCGATGAGCCGGAGGTAGATGTCACGGAGCAGGTTTTCCTAATCGACGAGCTATCGTGGACAGCATACTGTGATTGGCAATGTATAGATGAAAAGCGACAGGAGTTGGAGGATGGGGCTATAATGAATCCATTGTATAATGAGATGGATCCGAAAACTCCCGTAGATGGGACTCCTAAGAATAAGTTCAGTCCTGGTAAGAATGTCAGTAATGAGGATTTGTCCAACTACGACAAAGCAGAATCTGAGAAACGCGCAGAAGAGAAGGGAGAAACCGAATTCATAGTAACCATTGTTTGATTATATACAATACTGATCCACTTTGAAGTTATATAAAGCTTGTGCTAGGCGAGATGAAGGTAGAAATGGTGATGGACTAGAGTTCGAGATGTGGAATGATTGTCAGTTTTGTGGGGAGAGATACGAATGTGGAAATAATGCGGGGACAAATTTGACGTCTTTTCTTCTGTTTTCCATCAAGTTAGTATGCTGAGAAGCTTATATAAAGTAGCAGATACGTCTAATACACTCGTTGGCGTAGAAGGAGGCAAGAAGGGAAGGGCGAGTTAGAGCTGTCTTTCTTTATTTTTCCTTTCTCGAATTATTATATTTATAAATATATGTGAAGAAGCCAACACATGCCTCAGATACAATCGTTGACTGAACTCGTCAATGCCTTTCTCGTCACTGTGGTGATCAAGCCCTTGAATCTGCCGCTCTTTGCAACTCAAAACTACACATCTTAAATCGTGGGCATAAACGACACTTTTGGCTTTTATTGGACATCTGAGATATATTTAGATAGGTCGGATAGAAAGAATAAAGTAATGGGATCTGGTTTCGAAGTGAAACGTGGTATAAATGGAGAGAAGGCGATGCAATATGTGGGGGTACGTGGAAACATAAACGCAACAACTAGGTGATTCATAGTATTATTTGTCATAAAGAAAAGCAAGATTCACGGAACTGATATGAATCTATGATCAAAACTTGGAGCATACATGTGATTTGCCAACTTAAGTCCAATGGGAATAACGACGTTGGAATGGTCCTTGAACTATTTTTATCAAACAAAGAAGTCTTTGACCCCAAGTTTAGAAATCAGGACAAAGAAGTCCTTGGCCCCAAGTTTAGAAATTAGAATAAAGAACACATGCCAATGGTTTTATTTATATCGAGTCATATCAGATATCGATCATACTTGTAAGAAAGATGTTTGGACTATTAATATTCAGTCATACCGTGACACTGGAGAAATCAATAATGCAGAATATGGAAGTGGCTTTAACTAGACAGGTTATCATAAATGAATGATTGTTTCCCTATCGCATTCTATAAAAGACTTCTAAGATCAACCACTACTACAACTATCACGTCATTTAAAACCCCACCTCCTTCAAACCGATAACATACGCAACCTCATATCATACACCCCCACCCACCATTCTTTTCATAAGGGAACTCTACCCATCCACCAAGAATCAAATCCAAGCAAGCCACCACCATCACTCTCATCATCGCGATGTCTTCGCCAAACCATCCCGAGTATACCGGCCCCTCTCTCGAACCATATAAGATCAATATCGATTTCGATACCGGCGAGAAAGACATCAGCCAGGAGACAAAGGCCTCTCGGGGTGTTGCAACCCGTTAAGCGCTGCAAGAACAGTGTATGCCTAAACCAAAGACGGATACAACTAATGGGATGAATGTTGGACGAGAAGAAATGGAACGCAAATTGCGCAGAGCTGATAGATTGGCTCATTTCTGTCTTGCATATGACATAGTGAATCAATTTCTAGATCTGGCACGGCATAGGGACGCTATAGCACTGTACTTGTCAAGTCAGATAACAATGTTATTCGGAGAATACAGAACAATCAAATCAAGATACGAGAATGCTGAAGAAGGGATCAGAAGCGTTGGCGAAAATACTACGAAGTGGGATCAATCTATTCTTGAATTAAAAAGTCAAATAGAATAAACCGAAAAAATATCCCGAAGACGAGGGCGAAATCGCGACTCCGATGATATGGACTTACTTCAAAAAGAATTTCAGAATTATCTGAACAACTACACACAGAAGAAGGCTGAGTTAAGGGATGAAAAGAACGAGATCTGTGATTGTAAGCTGGATAGGGAATATACACTGAACCTAAGTGAAATACAAGAGCTGAAGAAATGGAAGGGGTTGTTTGGCCAAACAGACATCAAGGATGTAGAGAAAGAGTATAATGAATGGAGTAAGAATAGAGGTGAAGATAATAATGAAACGCATCGCGCAAAAAACTGAGACAGGTACGCAAATCATATATACAGCAAGGAGCAAGCTTAAAGTTATGCAGAGTCTTGGTTATCAGGGGGGGGTAGAGATAGAGGTGGAGATGGAGATGGAGATGGAGATGGAGATGGAGATGGAGATGGAGATGGAGATGGAGATGGAGATGGAGATGGAGATGGAGATGGAGATGGAGATGGAGATAGAGATGGAGATGGAAATGGAGATGGAGATAGAGATGGAAATTGAGATGAAGATTTAAGTTAGGAGAATTTTGGATTTGTTAATGAATTAAAAAGAAGATGTAAATGTATCTTATTGAATGATGGGAAATTACATAGAGAGCGAGGTAATGTGGGGGGATATGTTTGATGGCTTGAAACATAGACATAAAGGAACATGTACTGTACCTCAAATACACACGTTAGTTCAAGCTCCCCAAATTCATTGATCAAATAGGGAGATTTGAATCATGAAGTACAATGCCACAGCCATGCACAACCACATTCAGCCATACCCCAGATAGATTAGATGTGGCATGATTATTCATGGGTTATGGTAAACATTGCACCAACTTACCTGATTGGAGGCGAGCGCTTGGAGGTGAGTGGGCTGGCGAATTTGAAGGAGGCTCATGAATAGAGTACAGATACCAGGTGTGCCATTGCTATTTGTGGGCTGAGGTAAATAAAAGGTTGACTTATTTCACTAGAAGTGAATAAGTGGGCGAACTTGAACCAAACTTATAAATAGACTGGATAGTACTCATCAAATAATCAGTCCAAATCTTAGTAATTTGTTAAATAAAGTAGTCCCCATTAGTGTAGTCATCGTTAGTACTCTGTAAAAGTCGTTGAAATGACTCCCCTTGAACTATTTTTATAATATAAAATACTCATATAACTAGTCATATGAAAAACTTGACTCGAAAACTTGTGAGTGCTATATCTTCAGTCATGGTTTAATAATAGAAACGGAAACGACTAGAGTCAGCACAGTTGAACAGAAAAGTACAAAAAGGTGACCAATTCCTCTCGAATTCTATGAATCACTATCAACCTCAGTCAGAGACAGCGTCAAAAACATACACGTTCTCAACCCAAACACTGCTACTACGTTTATAACAGCAACGCACGCACCAGCCAATAACCGAGCCTACGAGAGCTATCTTCATCGCAATGCCTTCACAAAAATACACATTTGCAGAAGCCGCGGCGAAAGGATACAGTCCAAGGATCCGAAGGATCATCCCTTTCACCGATGCTGATATGGACTATGACACGATGGAAAAGGTTAGAGAAGCAGCCCGGGAATGGGATTTAATTAAAGATATGGAAGGGAGTGTAACAGTCGACTACGCCTTCAACAAAGCTGAGAGAACGGTTGAGTATTATATTGCATATCGATTGGGACACATAATCGCCCGCGAACAGATGCAACGGAGGCTCAATCTAGTTTCGGAAATGAAGAGAAAATTTAACTATGTCGATGACTGCGAAATGACTGGGGAGCAAAGGAAGACAGACAACGATATCTTACAGGTGATGGGGGGCGCGTACGTTGGTCGTCCAACGGAGGATTGGCGGATAACACGCCTTGCGAGGTTCAGAGACGAGCAAGCCATGTTTGAAGGGTATATGACGTTCTGGACAGACCGTAAAGAGAAGTTACTCGACGATAAGGTGAAGATCGATGCAAGAGACTTGGATATCGGTGAAGATGAAGGAGGCGATACGATTCATTTCAATCTGGCTCTGAGAAAAATACATGAGCTCAATTTCTGGTGGGATTTGTTTGCAAAGAGCAAGATCGATAAAATATATGAGGAATATAGAGTTGAAAAGTAAGGAAAGCATCTTAATGTTTAGCTCGTTTGTTAGCAAATGCATATGCAACAATGAGCAAGTTTGAAGCTATATACGATTTTTGGTATGAAGGAGAGGTGGAAATGGAAACGTAAATGGAGATGGAGTTGGAGGTGGATATGGAAATAGATGTGGAAATGGATTTGGAGGTGGAGGTAGAGTGAGGTGGAAACCTAAGTGTGGGATATGTTCGGTTTCGTCAAAAAAGTAAAAGAAAAGAAAAGAAAGAAAGATGTAATAATAAATGTTGGAAAATTATATTAATGTCTAGGTAATGCGGGGGATGTATTTCGTATTTTGCAATATGGGTATATATTAATGTAGATCTCAAGGGCAGGTGTTGGCTCAAGGGCGGATGGGGGGCGTTTCTTTTTTCTTTCTTTTCTTAATTGGTATTTTCAAGACAATATGTAAAGTAGCACAAACCTCAAATACACTCGTTGGTTCAAGCTCCCCAAATGCACTTTACATCACTGCGACGTAAAATCATGATAGGGTGTAAAGAAGAATCGAGTGATGGAATAAAGGAATATGAATCATGAAGTACAAGATTATTGATATGTACAACAATATCCAGCATACCGCAAGGAAAGCAGATGTGGCATGGATATTCATAGACTCCGACAAAGAGTGCGCCCACTTATCTCACTGCAGGTGAGTGGGTGCGTGAAGTTGAACGAAGATTATGAGTAGAGTACCGAAAGCAGGTGTGTCATGATATTTGTGACTTATGACAACGAACTTGAACGAAGCCTATAAATAAATCGAGTAGTATGTATGATATAAATAGTTCGAAGTGTAGTAATTTATTTCTCAAAGGAATCACCACCATAACTAGTTGTTGGTGTGGTCATTGAGCTATTTCTGTCATACAAAGAACTCACCCAACCCATGGTACGAAAAACCTGACTGAAGTTTTAAATTTAGAATAAAGAATTTATATCAAGTGATGTCAGAGCATCAACGATATCTGTCAGAAGGATATTGAACTATTCATATCGTGTAAATAACTTATATGAATGAGTTACATGTAGTCATGTCATAATATTAGAAAGAAAGAACTGGAGTCAGAAGAAGGAAAGGAAAAGTATAAAATGGAGGAGTATCCCCCTCAGATTCTATAAATCATACAAACCCAGCATCGAAAACATCCAGTACCTTCTCAGGCCAAACACTACCTACAACTTCATTCATAAGAGAACCCCATATACACACCCACCAAGAAAGATATCCAAACGAGCTACATCATTGCAATGTCTTCACAAAGCCCAAAAAAAGACATCGCAATCGATAAAATTCTTACATTCACAAATAGTGATCTAGGGGATGAAGCTAAAAATTATCGGCGCAATGTAAAATCTAAATTTGCTGAATGGACTAAGGTCGGGTACGAGAAAGGCTTTACAGTTCCGGACACAAGGAAATTGGAAAACGA
The DNA here is from genome assembly GCA_000812895.1 of Rutstroemia sydowiana. Classification (NCBI taxonomy): domain Eukaryota; kingdom Fungi; phylum Ascomycota; class Leotiomycetes; order Helotiales; family Rutstroemiaceae; genus Rutstroemia; species Rutstroemia sydowiana. The sequence continues at coordinate 13,036 of JWJB01010119.1, read as the reverse complement.
TTATAATAAGGCTGTGACACTGCTTCAGTTATGTATTCTACGCGACCTGAGCCGGAGAATGATCAAAAGAATAGAACTTAGGTCCGAAATATATGATTGGTTGCAAAAAGATGTATCAAAATGGATGAATGAATCCGGCGGCAAGGCCAAAGAAGTGGTCAATCCACAGCTTGTGAGAATCAGAAAAAACATGGGTGTAGTATTGGGAATCACCGTGCCTGATACGAAGATAGAAGATGAAGAGTGGTCTGCTTTCAATACTGCATCTAGAGACCTGGGTTTCGTTAAAAGGGAGATGTTAGCGAATGCAAACGTACATGAAAAAAGGAGGAAGGAGTTGTACGAGGAGTCTGAAGACATCACTTGTGAGCAGCTGTATGAAAAATATGCTAGTCTCGAAGAAGAAGCGGAAGAACTCGGCAAATGGTGGAATAAGGATCACAAGCCCATCCTGCAGCTAAAAGAAGATCAGAAGTTGGAGGCGTACCTGTTGTCGTAGGACATGGGGGAGGTACCAGAAGGATCAGCCCAACCAACCGGTTGAACTAAACCAAACTAGCAAAGGGAATATGCGACAACAAATAAGCTGAAAGCCATGCCTCATCTCTAGTGCAAAGGGGAGATGTATGTGGAAATGGAGGTAGAGACAAAGTGAAGACAGAAATGTCCTTGGCGGTGGAAGAAAACGAAGAAAAAAAATTGCGAGATATCAATTTCCTTATAAAACCAAAAAAAAAATGAAAAGAAAGTGGTGGAAAGTTGTATGAACGACAAAGTAATGCGGAGGAAAAGGACAAGTAATGCGGGAGATAAATTTCATTTTCTTTCTTTTTTCCTATTCAATATTTCAAAAAAATGTATGTAAAAGAACACATACCACAAAAACATTAGGTGGTCTTCGGGAGGAAGGGGCACGGATTGCTTGTTTATTTGTTTGATTTCTTTCTTTCCTTTTTTCTGGATTGGAATTCATAATAATGTATGTAAAGACACATACCAAATACACTCATTGGTTTGACCACACCAAATAATTCACTTTTTGTTGAATGGATGGTGACTAGTAGAATCAAGAAACTGTGACTCTGGAATTTGATTAGGAGATAATGTGCAATAGAATGAAAAATATTGTTGGGTAATTTGTTGTGGTATTATTAGATTGAATTGCACACCAGGAGTCGGTTCTTTCGATCCGTAGCACGGCACACTCGTGATGTATATTGTATTGCACGGTAAATGGAGCTCCGAGAAACACGCAAGTATCTTCATCTTCACTTCAACTTTTCTCACTTCCACCATCGTCATCCCCCTCGCCCTACATCTATCCACCACACAAGCACTCTTCCGCTCCAACGGAGAATCCTCAACTCATCCTTCCTTACCGACTCAACCATAAGGCTTAACCCAACAATCAGTAAATTCAAAATGGGGAAGATAAAGAAGTAAGGGATAAGGAGAGAAGGTTAGCGCCCACCTCCCAATCTAATTCACAACGCCAATCCGATTCTCACCCAACTTTTTAACGCACCATTACATACATTCACAGTGCACACTCAAAATTATCAATACATGAAAAATAATAAACACAAACACCACATACACTCTGCACATCCGCAGACGCAATCAACCACTACAACAATCAATCCGATTCCAACCACAACCCAATTCACCATGCCACTCACTATATGCATAACCCTCACAACTGCAACTGGAACAGGAATATACAAATTACTCGAAAGCCAAACACACAGATGGAAAAATAAACGTAAAAACGGAAAAACAGATGTAGTACTACGCACCTCTCCTATCCTGTCCCACTCCGCTGCCTTACCTCTCATTGAGTTTTCCATTCCCTCCCTCCTTTCCTCAGCACTTCCACCCCATCCCTCTATTCACCCTCCCATCCTCCCACCCATAAATCTCGACTTCCACCACACTTTACTTCCCTACTTCACTTCCCTATAGCACATTTCCCCGCACTCCCCCACACACTATATCACTCATTTCATCATACTCCATATGTACATTTCATATACACAATCCACCTACATCTAAATCTACATCAAACCTCATTCATAACAATCCATTTAGATATAAACTTAATCTTGGAATTCAATTCCGAATTTATTTTCCTTTAACTCCCCACTCACGCAAGTAATAAATCATCCCTCAAATTCTCACCCCAAAACAACATCCAAAAGCAAAATATAACACTGACTATCACCTCCCCCCGTCTTACCTCCCTACCTCCCATCTCCACCTCCCACCTCCACCTTACCTTTCCTCCTTCTTATTATCCCGATCTCCATCCCAATCTCCCATCCCAATCCCTCACTTCATATATCTATTTAATCTCCCCCAATTGTCTCTCCCCACACCCCTTTCCCCATCCTCCCACACCACCAAACTCCCTACTACCACAACTTCCCACCTACCACAACATCATCTATCCTTCACCACATCTACCCACCACCATACTACCTCCCCAGCAGTCATTACACAACTTTCCTATTATCCACCACATAGTCTACTAGTTCAATCCACTTAACTCAACTTCAGTTAAACCCAACCCTCCCAAATCCCCTTCTACTATCCCCATTGCCCATCCCCACACTGCTGAACATACACACCATACCCACCACACATACAGTCGCGGACACCCAAAACCACTACAAAAATTTTATTTTATATAAAATATGCGGTACCATGCATACTTTATACAACTTAATAAAGAGATTCCAAATCTACAATAAAAACTCAAATCCAACAACTAATTATTTTTTAATTAATTTTCTAAAATTTTTTTATATATCAAAAATTTTTAGGCCCCAACCTAGCTAGCCTAACTAACTAAACTAACCAAGCTATATAATCAGGCCAATATATATATTCAACCCATACACCAAATTATACCAAGCCAAATATCAGCATTTAAAAAAATTAAATCCCAACCATACAAATATATCAAAAATTTTAACCAAATTTTTAAAATATTTCTAAAAAATCAAAAAACCATTATTTTTTAAAAACTTTTACAGCTTTTTAATCCTCTCACAAAACACATAAACTTACACTCTTCACATTTCTTATATGTATTATTTGATTTTCTATAATGATTTTAGATATCCACGACTGTACCACACACACCATACCAAAAAAATCAAAAAAAAAGAACACCACACCATCCAATATCATTTCCTTTCTTCATTTCATAACTATCATATCAAGCATCAACCACCACCCATCGACTTACCCATCTACCCATTTCATTCAATCCACCACATCTCATTCCCATACATATCCTTCATCCAAAAAAACCTATAACCTGTAACCTATAACCTACAACCTAATTCCTTTCCTTATCTTGAATTTTCCTGCCTTACTCCAAGAAATACGCCTCCTGCACCAATTCCATTCCATCGTATACAATTTATTTACCCTTCCATGCTTCTACTCCGTTTATTCCATCTTATCCCCATAACACATCCAATCCCCTCTCCCTCCCTTCCCCAAACCTCATCACATCCTTCTTTGGTGGGTTGTGGAAGCGGAGGAGAGGTAGAAGCACAATCTACTGAGCCAGCTGCTAAAACATAACATGAAGGAAAAAGAAGTATACAGAAACTAGAGAGAAGAAATGAGATAAACGCGCCACCTTATTATTCCTAGAAACGTGATATAAGAATGTCACAGTATTTGATCACCATGATATCTATAGCTATAAAGATAGGGGGCGAGGATTAACAAGGATACAATCTCTCGATTAATCAAATCTTTACTGTGCATAATTCACACTACTGTATTTCAGCAGTATAATGCAGCCAAAAACAAACCCTCATGTAAATATATTACTGTATATTAAGAAACAGAGATTACAAAGGTGAAAGAATCCATAAATATATGTTCTAACCACCTTGAAATCCTACCTCACCTCACCTCACCTCCAACTATCCAAAAGAAAAATAACCTGGGAAGTACAATAGATAAGTCGTTAGATTCCCTATTTTGCTTTGCTTTGGAGATATGAAACTTCTACTCCTAACGCTGATTCCATCCTATTCAATACAATTTGTGCATCCCTACGTACTGTACTACTCCATCTTATTCCAATTCTTATAAAACATCGCATATCATTCCTCGTCCATTCATTCAATCATTCAAAACTTCCCAACCAACCAACCGATCAATCAGACCCTCAAATCCTCAATCAATCAATCAACCCTCCTCGTTCTCCCCCAAACCTCATCCGCATCCTTCTTCCCCTTCGTCTCCGGCACCCTCCACACCACAAAAACTCCACTCAGCAACGCCAACGCCGCAAAAATAAAATACGTCCAACCCACTCCCCCAAGTCTCCTATTCAACTCCGTATTCACAATTGGAAAAAACTGCGCCACCAAAAACGTAGCAATATAATTCGCTCCCAACCCAATACTTTGAGTCGCACCCACCGCCTCCGTTTTCACAAGCTCACTAGCCATCATAAATGGTACTGGACCTAATCCCGTTGCGAAGCTTGCCACGAATAACAGAACCGAGACTGCTGATAGGATTTTGATTTCCCACCGGAGGGAAAGAGCAAGACAGAGTGACATACTTCCCATTCCCGTGATTGAGAGAAGAAGACATGCTTTGCGGCCGATTTTATCGGCTAATGGTGCGCAGGCAATAGTAGCGAAGAGGTTAACGAGGGAGAGGAGGATAGTGACGATGGAGGAGGAGATGGGAAGGAGACCGGAGAGGAGAGAGACGGAATACATGATTATACTATTGATACCGCATAATTGTTGAGCGAACATGATACCGATTACTGCGATGATTGCAGGTCTGTAAAAAGGATCTTTAATGATTTGGAAAAATCCAATATTGCCGGTGGATTTTTGGGATGCGCGGCTTGCGATTGAACCACGTCGACTGGTGTTATCATCAAGTAAAGGTTCTTCTTCATTCGTATTTGAAGTCGATGCCTTGACATCCCAAGTTTCAATCTCCTCTTCAATTGAATGACCAGCTCCTCGAATCCGTTGTAGTGTTCGAACAGCTTTTTGAGAATCCTTATGCGCGGCTAACCAAGCTGGACTTTCGGGTATGAAAAGTAATCCAATTCCTTGTAATAATCCAAGCCCAGCACCAACTGCTAATATCCCCCTCCATTTCGAACCGGAACTTAAATAATACCCCAATACCTGCGTGAGGAGTATCCCAATATTCGTAGTAATTTGCGTCATCGATCCAAATAAACCGCGTTCTGCAGGTGGTGCCACTTCAGAGATGTAGATTGGGACTACGACTGTAGATGCACCGGCGCCAATTCCGGAGAAGAATCTACCCACGCACATTATGGGGACGGAACTGGCGAACATTTCTAGGAGAGAACCGAAGGTGAAACATATGCTTGTGATTCGCATGGCGGGTAATCTGCCATAGCCGGTTGAGAAGGGCCCGGATGTTAAGGCTCCTAGTAATGCGCCGAGGACGAAGAGGGATGAGAGAGAGGCGAATTGAGCTTCGGTCATGGGGATACATTGGGGGAGGGTAGATTGTGTTTTGAGGTCGGAGGAGGTTCGTTTCTTGCATGTAATGACATCTTGAGGAGCGTTTAATTCAGACTGTGATGTGGTAAGTATTTGCTTGTTTTCGTATGCACACTTGGAGATGGATTGATGGATAGATTAATACATACTAAATGAAAACCGAATTGTAATGGACCAAGGGTAGATATGAAGATTAAAAGAAGTAAGTATGGAGTGACATCGTGGATACATTGTCTTATACCCGCAGACGCCATTATTAGAAAGAAACTCCAAAAGAGCTTAGATAGATGAAGGGTTATTCGGAGATCATTTATTATCGTTGTCGTACCAATGTTGATTATTTTGTACGATGTAATATTTGGGTATGTTAAATACTAGTAGGTAGGGAATGGAATGAATTGAGGTAACTCGACTCGACTTATCACCAAACTTGTACCTGAGACTGCCAACGGTGATAAGATAGCTGTCTGTGAAACAAACATGGGTATATTTATGTAAATTATGAAGGATTTATGAAGGAATGTATAATATGAACCAATGAAATTAACCGAGGCGCGTTGTTTATCGATAAGGCCAGCCAAATGAAGTAGATGCCCCCTACCTACTCCTACACATCACATCTATCTCCTTCCTCTCATCGTCACGATATTCACAACTTCTGCCAAACGCATCGGTATAAGACGACGATATAATCATGGAGAAGACATCATAAGCCAGAATTGAACAGTCGTCGAAATATGGCATGCCGACGAACTAATTATTTCTAACTGAGGAATTAGAACTACTAGTAGTTTATTCTGCGGCAACTGGATTAACAACTCTTCCTCAGCATCGCACCTTTTACTTTTCAGATTACCGGTTTACGCGACAGGAAACTAGGATTAGTTGAGGGGATACAATTTTGAGAGAAGCTTTGGTGATAGAGATTTGGAGTGGTGTGATCGTTCCTATGGCAGATCAAAGGATGAATGGCGCGCGAAGGGGTAGATTCATAGTTCAAGGTACTTCAGTACATCGATATTGAGCACAGTTTCGGCTTTGTTGGATACCGGGCAAGTCAGTAGAAGTAATATCGCCCGTTGTACTGCATTCACTATACTGGCGTGAAGTATATAGATGTTTTCCCTAATATGTAGAATCTAGTATAGAAGAAGTAAAAAAAGGTAGGAGGTTAAATTATACTATTTAGATCTATACATAGAACAAAGAGAAACTGATGAATGAGTTATTTTAAGCAACAATGACTGACCGCCTCTTGATAATTACTTGATATTGATACTTGTTCCGATATATGATACGTACATTATTCCAGAATCAAGTTATTTCATATAATTTTTAAAGATATTTGAAGGAGTTCTAGTTTCAATACACTTAAGAAAGTGGTTCAGCCATAGTTTTAGACTCAGATCAAAATTCAATCCGTTAAACACAGCGCAGCCACCGACCCAGGGCCAGATAACCTTTGCTTTCAAAGTTACCACACTGTACTTCGTATGTACGTACATGGACTTTGAAGCTACTACCAGATACTGCTTCTTCACCTTCTCTCTTTATCCACCACAACGTCCTTCATCCATCCCACGTACCATTCATTACCCGGCGCTCGTATCTTCTCGATATTAAAATATTATTTCCCCTCTTTTTAAATACAAGACATATCTACTCATATGATCAATTTATAATTCTTCCTTCCCCGGATCATACCTAAAGGATTCCGAGCTTGAGATCTTCCCCACGCGATAGTAAACCACCTACCTATTCTATGATTCTATGCAGAGTGGTCACATCAAAAATTACTACATTATCGTACGCATCGTCAAATCATCAACCTTTCACCGTATCTGGTATACCTACCAAATCAACCTTCGTTTAGTAATAATTAATTAATTCATTCGTTCGAATCAATTCAGGGGACAATCCTCTCACATCTTAGTACACATCAAATTGGCCACCAACCTCGTGTACAGTTACTTTAATGGTTACAGCAAACGCAGTAGTATTCGTATCGCTCAAACAAGATCTTGCCTTGCGGAACACTACACAACACTACACCATACTATACCAGCATCGCGCAACACTAGCCATCCTTGGAATATAGTCGGCCGAGACAACCACACATGTTTCGATTATTCAATTGATGCTAATACCAATATCCAATACATACACCTACCGGGCTACATACTAATCAATTCGGCATCACCGTTTGGATATTCCCTCCCCTTTTACTTTCACACCCCCCCGACGTTTTTCCAATGCAAGCAACTGGAACCGTATGATATTGCATTTCACATTCTGCATCATCTGCACGCAACTCCACCTGCTGAACTGCAACCGCAACTGCATCTGCATCTGCATCATTCGCTTTGCCTTGCTTAGTTCTACAGTAATCTCGATCCTGAATTGCGCTGAAGTGTATCAATCTGCATCTGCATCTTACCGAAGGGTAGCTGCGCAAATTGCGCTTCCACTCACCACACTTCAAACCTTGATTATTTTTTCCTTCACCCCCTATTGCCCTATTCCCCTTGTATTTTTTTTTTGGCTTGAGTCAGAATTTTCCAAGGAATTTTTCTTACAGTACCATCCAACTGGATTTCGCGACTAGAACAAAAGCAAAAAACAAGCCTCAAAAAATTTAAAGGTGCCGCCCCGCCGCGCACACGCACATAAAAATTACCCACAATTATAATGAGCCTGACTTCTAATCCGCCGTCATCCGGAGGTCCATCCTCTGTTTCCGCATCAAGGACTCAAAATTTAAAAAGAAGCGTTCAAGCTGCTTTTGATGGTATATATTTTCCATTATTCTTCTTCTTCTTTTAACATTACTTTATTGATTTTGTATTTGTTTTATTTGTTATCCTCAATGTTAAGAGTTTCATGTTCATAATACTTTTTTGTGGCGTGAGAGAGAGATGATCATTTCTGTCCTCTTTACTTTTGCATTGCTTCAATCATCATCAAACCCTTGTCTTGTCATCTGATCTTGCCAAACTTTAGTGTTCACTTTATCAATATGTTTCCTACCAGAAAACCTCCTCCATTTTATCGTTCGTCTTGTTCTGCTTCCATCAATACCATATAAAACTAACACTATCACAAGATCCAACCGATAGGGGTAACAACCCAAACATAGGTTATCAAAGTAAAGTTCGAGTTATCGATCGATATAAAGTAATTGGCTTCATCAGTTCCGGTACTTATGGAAGGGTTTACAAAGCAGTTGGTCGAGATGGCCGACCAGGAGAATTCGCCATCAAGAAATTCAAACCAGGTAAGTCCAAACGATATATGGTGATATTGCCCCCCGTTAATCATCTCAATTTAGATAAGGAAGGCGAGCAAATTCAATATACGGGTATATCCCAATCAGCTTGCAGGGAAATGGCATTATGTTCTGAGCTTAGTCATATGAATGTCATTCGTCTCGTGGAGATCATCCTTGAAGACAAGTGTATCTTCATGGTATTTGAATATGCAGAACATGATCTTCTGCAGATCATTCATCACCATACTCAACCAACTCGACATCCCATACCCGCACCAACAGTTAAGAGCATTATGTTTCAACTAATGAATGGATGCCAATACCTGCATGCCAATTGGGTTCTTCACCGAGATCTGAAGCCCGCAAATATCATGGTAACTTCATCAGGAGAAGTCCGAATCGGAGATCTAGGTCTAGCACGTTTATTCAACAAACCTCTCCACTCTTTATTCTCCGGCGACAAAGTAGTCGTAACAATCTGGTATCGAGCGCCTGAACTTCTGCTCGGCTCAAGACACTATACCCCAGCAATCGATATGTGGGCCATCGGCTGCATCTTCGCAGAACTTCTTTCACTTCGGCCCATCTTTAAAGGCGAAGAAGCCAAGATGGATTCCAAGAAAACAGTACCATTTCAACGAAACCAAATGCAAAAAATCGTAGATATAATGGGATTACCCACGAAAGAAAAATGGCCACATCTAGTATCAATGCCGGAGTACTCACAATTATCTACACTATCTGCATCTGCACATGCGAAAGCGGGGGGTTCTTCCCTGGAGAAATGGTACTTTCAAACGATCAATTCGCAGAGTCAAACTTCGGCTTCGAATAGTAGTTTGGGGGTGGAGGGGTATAGGTTGTTGAGTGCATTACTTGAGTATGATCCGGAGAAAAGGATGACTGCGCAACAAGCATTATCGCATCCGTTTTTTAATACGGGCGATAAGGTTAGTGCGAATGTGTTTGAGGGGTGTAAGGGGGAGTATCCGTGTAGGAGGGTTAGTCAGGATGATAATGATATTAGGACGGGAAGTTTGCCGGGGACGAAAAGGAGTGGGTTGCCGGATGATTCGAGGGTTAGTAAGAGGTTGAAGGAGGGGTAGGTTAATTCAAATATAGAGTAAATCTTTTTGAAAGAAAGAAATTACATGTACCAAAATGTTTCTAGATCGATCTTGATAATTGGAAGAGGAAGGAAGTCCGAGCCAAAGAAAGAAAGTTTCGATGAAGTTTAAATCAATCAATTGCAGAAAATGTTTTGAGAGGCGATATTGTAAGCAGAGGGGGTTTTTGTTTCGCACTGCCACATGACATATGCGACTTTGGAAGGGAGATCCCAACATACAAAATCGTGAAAATCATGTAGGCATGAATTTATATATGGTGCATGAGGATACTTTTTGGATGCTTGCTTGCTTGTTTGGTTGCTTGCTTGTTTGGTTGCTTGCTTGTTTGGTTGCTTGCATTGTTTGGGTTTACATAACTTGATAAGGTTTCAGGAAGCATGAATGACAGAGGAGCTTGGATGACGTTGCAGATGGCGAGTTCGAGGTTTATGGATTTGATGTGGGATATTTTTGGATATGGATGGGTTGGGAAAAATGAGAAAATGAGCATATTAAAGCGAGGTGGAAGAATGAATGAATGGAGGAAGTGGATAATTTGGAAAGACTTTGTTACCTTTGTTATCTGTCTACTTATTTCATCTCTTTTACTTACTTGGATAGTCGGTACTGTTACTGTGTGTGTACTCACTTGATTGATCTTGATTTTGATCTTGATGATATCTTTATGCTAGAGTAGAAGAGCATATTTTTTTGGATCGAAGCATTGTTTGAACTTTGAACTCTTTTTCATCTCGTCTTGTTTTCGTCAACTTTTTCCTATCTCGGATTGGATTTGGCTTTTGCGAGGCCTAGGATATTGCATTGTCATTGTTGTTGAGAGAAAGGAAAGAAAGCAATTGGACATCAATCAACATCATCAACGATCTCACATCACAATTTATTATACCCAAGCAGATCAGTCTAGAGAAGTCAAGTCATCACTTCACCTCTACCTCACGCAACACATCAAAATAGACAGCACAAACACCAAAACCCAACACCAGCAAAAATGCATCGCCCCAACCTCTTCACCCGCTCCTCATCACGCTACAGCCATATAGAAGAAGAATTCACATCCGATTTCATCGATTCCGACGATCTAAATCAAGACTCTTCATATAAATTTCGGATTCCTCGTTCTAGTCCTTTCGCGTCGGGGAGAGTATTTTCTTCGGCGGGGTTTGCTAGTACACCTGTTGCAGCTAGGATTCCTAGAGTCAATAGCGGTTTTGGTGGTGTGAATAGAGTGAATAGTGGTAGTAGTGGAATTGCTGGGTTTGGGAATAGTAGAGTGAATAGTGGACTGAGTGATGCAAGCGGAAGTGGAATGAGAAATGAAGATAGAGTGGGAAATTGGGACGATGAAGTTCGTGTTCATGTTCAAAGTGTAGAGGATGTTTTTGCGGATGCGAGAGATTCTCTGGATTCGAATCCGAGGGGGGGTTTACAACAACAACGGCATTCAATTCCTTCTTCTAGACAAATTCGTGGAATCGAAGAAGAACATTCCATCAGTTCCAGTTCCAATTCCAGAAATCGAGAAGGATTCATACCCGCTGATACGAATCTAAATAAACGCAGCAATAACATCGAAAATCAATACAAACAAATGAAAGAAGATCGAGGAAATGGTATTGAGAATCGATATTTGCATATGAAAGAAGAAAGAGAGAGGAAGAAGAAGGAAAAGGGATTAGGGAGTTTCGGGGCTGAAAATCCGAGAGAGACTGATAATGAAAAGGTTAGGGGGTATGATCCTTGGGCTAGGAGTAAGATTCCTACTACGACACTTGGGGGAAGTGGTGGGGGTGCCATGGGTATGGAGAAAAGTGGAAAGAGGAGGAGTTATAATCCTTGGAGTGCGACGGAGGAGAAAAAGATTCCGGGTATGAGGGATGAGGATGAGGGGGGATTTAAATTGAAAAGTGGGATGGAGAAGAGGAGAAGTTATAATCCTTGGGGTGCAGAGAAGGAGAATAAGAAAATTCCTTTTGTGGAGAAATCGAAATCGGATGAGAGGGAAGGGAGAGAAAGGGAAAAGAGAAAATCATATACGCCGTGGAAAGAAGAATCGGGATTGAAGATTCCAGGTAAGATGGAGGGTGAGGGGAAATATAAAATTGGTAGCGGGATTGAGAAGAGAAAAAGTTATAATCCTTGGGTGGAGGGTAAGGAGGATATGAAGATTCCTAAGGTGGGAGGGGGAGATAGATTGAGAGGGTCTAGGTTTGTGGGGAATTTGGAGGTGGGTGGGGATGAGGAGGATGAGGATTATGATCGGTATGATGATGAATTTGATGATGATGAGAGATCGAGAAACACGAATGCGAATACGAACACAAGGAAATCGAAAATCCCATCATCATCCACGATCAATAGATCTTCAAGCTTGAATTCTCATCCCAACCCAAATTTCAGCTCAAATTCATATTCTTACTCGAATGATATTCGAAATGAGGATGAAGATGAATACGAAGCCGAAAACGAAAGACCTCGATTTAAAATTCCTTCTTCTGCAGCAGGACCATCAAAATCTCATTCTAGAAACAATTCCTCGAATACATTTTCTCATTCTAGGGGGAATTCAAGAGATTATAACTCTAGACAAAGTGGAGAGATGACGAGAGAGATGAGTAGAGGTAGAGAGAGAGAATGGGATGACGATGAAGACGAAGATGCAGAAGAGAATGAGAGTTGGGATGGGAATGAGAGTGAAAGGGAGAGGGAAAATGAAAGGGAGAGGTATAAGATTCCTTCTTCTTCTATGGATAGAAATAGGGATAGTAGGGATGAAGATAGAGGTAACCGCCACACCGCCCCATCATTCACCTCATCTTCTCCCTCCCACCACACACAAACCACACACACCCCCGCCTCAACGCTCGCCTCCACCGCCCCCTCAACCTCAACTCGCGGCTCCAAACGCGCAGCCGGTAAACTGCAAAAAAAAGAGCAAAAACTAGAAAAACTTGCTCAAAAATCCGAACTCAAACAAGAAAAACTCACGCAAAAATCTGAACTGAAAACTCAAAGACAAGAACTTAAAGCTGAGAAGAAACAACAAAAGAAAGAGGAAAAACAGTTAGCGCAAGAGAAGAAAGAGAGGGAGAAGGAAAGAGAGAGGGAGA